>JBCEWC010012602.1:0-15727 GCA_038996855.1 Solanum aculeatissimum | reverse complement strand
AGGTCATTACATCATCCACTACTAAAAACAATGTTCGTCCTCGAACATGAGATAAGGGACATACCTGAAGGCTCAAACAATTATGGGTACTGAGCCTGTATATCAGACTCTATCTTCCATGTAGACTCACTCTCAAGCCTATGGCTCCACTAGACCTTCTTACCCCACCTTTCCGTTTTTATTTCACTCTGACGTCATGTTGACATCGTGTTGATGTCAGCATGAATACTATGAAACAATCTTCTGTGATACTCCAACGATATATATATATATATATAGAATTAGCTCAATCCTCTGTGATACTCTGACGGTATATTGATATCCAATTTGTATCATATAGGATTATATTTTTTTAAGAAACAAATTAAAAAATTATTAAACTCTAAATTAGTGAAAAATATATTCATTGTGATACTCCATCGATACATTTATACCATATCGGGATCGCGTAGGACTAGAAAATTATTAAAGTTACAATATTTTTTATTAAATTCTAAATTAGTAGAAAATATATTCTTGTGATACTCCATCGGTATATTGATACCCTATCGGTATTATATAATTTTGAGCTCTTTTTTAATAAATAAAATAATTAAGAAAAAATTATTAAAGTTGCAAACTTATTTATTAAATTCTAAATTAGTAGAAAATATATTTTTTGTGATACTCTATCGTTATATTGATATCATATCGGTATCATATAGAACTAAGCTTAATCCCCTATGATACCCTGTCGGTATATGTATCCCTTATTGGTATATCGTACATGGTGGGTGTTGACACCAGCATGACATTAGCGTGCGAATTTTAATATTAAAGGGGCAAATTTTAATAGTATGACGGCATAAAATGTAAAGGAATATATGGATATAAATAATTTATTTTAAAGAGTCATGAGCTTAGTTTTCTCTTAAATTAATAATACAATACAATACAACAGATAATAACTATCCAAACAAAGTGTAAATGATGGATTGAGTTACTTTACTTATTCCTTTCTACTATGAAGTGAAGTAAGAACACATTTGTCTAGCAAAATTAGGTCATAATAAGGGTATTTAAGCCCATACATTTTCATTAAATGAGCAATAAGGGCAAACATTTAAGATTACGAATTTAAAGGGCAAAAATTAAAGACCACTTCAAATAGGGTATTTCGTGCTAAAACTTGTCATTTTCCCCACAAATTAATACTCCTTCTGTCTAACAATAGTTATCCACTATTGATTTGATATAGAGATTAAGAAGCAATAAATAATAAGGGTAATTTAACCAAATCACCCTTATTAAATATAAATCATCTAAATATTGATAATGAATATTATTTAATAACAAGGATAAAATAGACACAAAATAATAAATTGTTCATTAATTTATAAACTGAACAAGTATTGATAGACGTTTCAAAATAATATAGTAGACAAGTAAAGTCAACAGAAGAAGAACGTACAATTTGATCCAAACTTGTCATTGTGGAGTCCATTTTGCTAGATTTCGCCAAAGCATTTGCTTTTCATCTAAATCTAAAAATAAGTGACTACGCATACACTATTTTACATAGATAAATAAAGGAAAAATTAAATTTATGCCCCTTTAAAATAAATTATTTATATTCATATACCCTTTTACATTTTATACTTCTCTACTATTAAAATTTATTTCGGGGCGGCTCAACAAAATTGGTGGCCTAAAGTCATTTTTTCTTTAAGAAATTACATTTGTTTAATATTTTTATACATTTTATTCTCATAAATTTTTTAAAAATATTATAACTAATTACAATCTAATAATTAATTTTTTTTAGTTGTATATATAATATTCTTGTAATATTTTGTAAGACAATAAATATATATAAATTATTATATGTTACATAACAACACAAAAATTTAAATCTCTCTTATTGATTATAGTTTTTTTTTAAAATTCAATAGAATCAATTGTTACATAAGATGTCAAAATTATTCAAGAAGTGTTTAAAAATAAAATGAAGTTTTCACCTTATTGAATATGCCAATTATCCTATATATATAAAAAAAATTATATTGCCAATTAAAATATTATTTTTTATTTATATGATATTTTAAATTACAAAAATCTAATATTATAATGCATTATCCGTATATTTTTTATTCATTTTTTGGGGCCTAAAGTCATTGCTTCTGTTGCTTTAGGGTTGAGCCGCCCTTGATTTGCCCCCTACAATTATTAAAATTCGCGCGTTGACGTCATGCTGACGTCAGCACCCACCTTGTATGGTATACCGACAGAGCATCACAGAGGATTAAGCTCAGTCTTATATGATATCGATATGGTATCAATATACTGATAGAGTATCACAAAGAATATATTTTCTACTAAATTAGAATTTACTAAATAAGTTTGTAACTTTAATAATTTTCTCTTAATTATTTTATTTATTAAAAAAAGAACTCAAGATTATATGATACTGATACGATATCAGTATACCAACGAAGTATCACAAGAATATAGTTTCTACTAATTTAGAGTTTAACAAATAATTTTGTAACTTTAATAATTTTCTAGTTTTATAGGATACTGATATGGTATAAATATACCGACGGAGTATCACAACGAATATATTTTCTACTAATTTAGAGTTTAATAATTTTTTTATTTGTTTCTTATTTATTTCTTTTAAGAAAAACATAATCCTATATGATACTAATTGGGTATCAATATACTGTTAGAGAATTACAGAAGATTGAACTCATTCTATATGATACCGGTATGGTATATATATACCGTCGGAGTATCACATAAAATTATTTCATAGTATTCATGCTGACGCCAACACGACATCAACATGACGTCAGGGTGAAATAAAAAGGGACCTCGTCTTAAGATAAGATATAGGCAATAAGACTTTAAGCGCATATGTACGTAGCTCAACAAGAAATTTTCTTACCTGTCCAACTTGAAAGTGGAGTAAGGAAGTAAGAGAAAATTACACTGAGTGCCCCCAAAATGGACTGGTCTTGATTATTTACCCCCAATAAGAAAAATGTTACAAAAATACCCATTTTTCAATTTTAAGTTGACCAAATTACTTTTCTGCCCTTTCCTTTCTTGCCCATGAGGCATAAGTAGGTATTGCCTTAAAGGCAAGAGTTATAGCTAGCTCAGAACTTATACTGAGCACAATAGTGCAACATCTGCCCATGAAGCATAAATTACTCTTGTTGCCTCTAAGTCAAGTGTTTTAGTATATTTGATAAGTTATACTTACATTCAATAGCGTAAGATCTTGCCTTTAAGGCAGAGTTATTTTTTTTAAACTTATACAAATTGTTTGTTAGATCCATAATTAAAATAAGAATTATTTTTATAAATATCTTTTACAATAAATAACTCAAAGACAAGAGTTATAACATGTTCAATAAGTTATACTTATATTCAAAGATGCAAGATCTTGCCCATCATGTATAAACAAATATTACCTCAAAGGCAAGAGTTATAACGTATCTCAGAAATTATACTAAGCACAATAGTGCAACATCTTGCCCATGAGGCATAATTACTCTTGTTGTTGCCTTTAAGTCAAGGATTTTAGTGTTTCTGATAAGTTATACTTAGATTCAGCAGTGTAAAATCTTGCCTATAAGGCAGAAGTTAATTTTATGAAATAGTTGAGGGATAATTTTGTCTCAAAATAAATTTTGAAAGGAATTGAGGGCATTTCTGCAAAGCCACCCCTTATTGGGGGCATTTATCAACACCATCCCCTAAAAGGGGTATTTGTGAATTTTATTCGGAAAGTAAATAGTTTGGGCTATGGGTCCATTAAAGGGGGCAAAGTTCACAAATACCTCTTTTAGGGGATGATGTTGATAAAATGCCCCCAATAAGGGTGACTTTGCAAAAATGTCCCCAATTCCTTTAAAAATTTATTTTGAGACGAAATTGCCCCTCAACTATTTCATAAAATTAACTTATGTCTTATAGGCAAGATCTTACACTGTTGAATGCAAGTATAACTTCTCAGAAACACTAAAAACTTTGACTTAGAGGCAAGATCAAGATGTTACACTATTGTGCTTAGTATAATTTCTGAGATACATTATATACATTATAACTCTTGTCTTTGAGGCAATACCTGCTTATGCCTGATGGGCAAGATTTTGCACCTTTGAATGTAAGTATAAGTTATTGAACATATTATAACTCTTGCCTTTGAGTTATTTATTAAAAAAATTATTTATAAAAAAATAATTCTTATTTTAATTATGGATCTAACAAACAATTTGTATAAGTTTTTTTAAAAAAAACTGTCTTATAAGCAAGATTTTACGTTGTTGAATGGAAATATAACTTATCAAATAAACTAAAACACTTTACTTAAATACAACAAGAGTAACTTATGCTCCATTGGCAAGATGTTGCACTATTGTACTCAAGTATAAGTTTTGAGCTACGCTATAACTCTTGCCTTTGAGATTATGTCTCATGGGTAAGAAAGGAAAGGGCAGAAAAGTAATTTGGTCAACTTAAAATTGAAAAATGGATATTTTTGTAACATTTAGGTATTAGGGGTAAAAAATGAAGATCAGACCATTTTTGGGACACTCGATATAATTTTCTCCATTAAAGGTAAATAGTTTTAATTGAGTCCATTAAGGGTAAATAAGTCCACATTAGATCTATTTTGTGTATTTTTTTTCCTAAAATATAAATACATTAATATATACGCAAAGCCAATTTTATTCTGCATTTTGACTTTGGGATCTGGCCGAAGTTAAACTACTTCTTTTGAGCAATTCATTCCATTTGAGGTAATTCAACTGATAGTTGATAGCGCTTTTATTGAAGACAAAAAATGCCTAAAGTGCACAGTACATTTTTCAGAATTATTTTTCTTAAATTTTCCTATAGCCATTACATAAACCTCAAATTTGTATATCTTCCCCCTTTCAAATTGTACTATTCCAAAAAGATCTCCTCAGTTCCTGAAAAGCCGGAACGGAACTTCAGCAAGTTGTGTTAGAAAGACCATAATCAATATAGGTCACTCATGACATGATGTAACATAGGCTGCACTAAATGGAGGCATAGTCAATGGGACAGCAAATAGAGCTGCAGCCACTGTCATTTAAATGCGTTCCAGACCATGACTAGCCCTTTAGTTGGCTCTCTCGTCCTTAAGGACTCTCCGCCTCATCCTTGAACCCAACGGACAGTTTACAATGCGAAAGACGGATCTCCATCATGACTCTGATCCACTCACCAATCTTTCACTATCATGTTCTCCAAATTCATATTTCTCATACACTTCAAGTAAGATCTCCCTGCATGGCACCACAGCCCCAAGCTTTATGCAAGCAAGGAAAGCTCCAGAAAGCTTACGGTGAAGACTGTAAGCCTCCTCAGGTGGTGGTGTCAACCTGTGCCTCAGCATTGTAGCCCCAAGATTTGAAATGCTTTGAGTAATATTGTTAGCTCGAAAATCATAACCTCCAGGCTTTGAGAATGGCAACCCCACAACAAAACCTGCCTGAACATGTGTCTCGATCATTATTTCAGATTCTTCTCCTGTGAGGAAACCAAGCCTCTGAGACAACTTTATTATTGCTTCCCGGTCATTGTTTGCGCAAGCAAAAACCTGGTTTTGTTGATAGATCAGTATCTCAGAGTAAAGAATAATAGAATATAATAGTGTGCTCATCTAGGTCTAAAGACTCAATGTCAACCATGTATCACAACCTGAAGCTAAAGACAAAGTGGATCTTAAATTTGTAGTTTGCGAGAGATGATTATGCTTTTACTAGAGAAATGTAATGGTGACCTATGAAAATAAAAGAATGCTTCATACATAATCTTTTGAGAAACTTGACCAAAAATAAATAAATAAAAAAAAATTCAAGCTTCTAACGCCAATAAAATAGTTGAGATCAGAAATAAGACCACTACAACTTGAGCACTAGTTTTTATGTAGATCTGATAGTTCCAAAGTGGGGCAAAGACATATCATTAGGCATTTCCCTGAACCATATAATTATTTACAGCTTCCGCTTGAGCTGTCCAGTGAAACATAACTATAACTTGTAAATAGATGAAAATAAATTCCAGAGCAACTCAAGTAGGCAAAGAAATCTTACCATTCTAAGATAATCATCCACAAAACTTTTGGGGTAGTCACGAGCTGCTCCAAAATCAATGAGATTGATTGTTTTTTCAGACTCATCATAGAGGAAATTGCTCCAGTTAGGATCGGTCTGCTTCAAACAAGTCAACATTAGGGGGAAGAAAGGGAAGCTTTTGCCATGAAGTTTCTTATGCTTGTAGTTTTTTCCTTTTCCTTTGTTTCTTCTCTTTTGATGTGATAGAGATTATATATAGATAGATAGATAGATGCAATTTACACTTAAAAGACATGCAAATTTGCTCTCAGGTGTAGTTTCCATAATTCCATACCACCACATAGTTTATCAACTAAGACACTTTCAACACAAACCCTTCCTGAAGGGTAAAAGGAAGATACTAATATCATAGAATCATATAGTAACACTTACAGTTCCAAAATTTGTACCTAAAAAGTAAACTTTGATGATGAAAAACATGTTTCTTATAAGGAAACTTACACTTACAAAGACTTCCAAAAGCAAAGTAGGATATAAGTTGCTCCTTGCAGTGGAATTGTATTTCTAAAAGATATATGCCTCTTACCAAACGTATAGTCTCATCAACCTTTAGCTCCTTGGCATCACTTCTCTTTGGTATAAGAGTAATGTGAAGCTTTTTTCAACCCTCTCATGTTGACAACGAAAAGCTTTCATCATATACTCCTTTGCAATTATCAGTACTATAGGTAAAATGCAATTGTATAGTTATTGATCACTGGAGCTTTGTCACCATCATAGCTTCACAATGCTTCTTCTACTTCCTCCAAGATAAATGGATTTTGAAGTCATTCCTTCTTCTCCTCATGACTATTTTAAAGCTGGTATCCCAGCATCCTAGGATTCCCAATTAAGGAGGTAATTGATTTCTTTCTTCAATTGCTGCCCAACTTAGATTCAACGTGTCATGTTCTATAGTTTAGGTGCTTATTGAAATCATATTATAGGGAGACAATTGAGTTATATCTTCAATTATTGCCTATTTAATATTAAATTTGTATCTTTATTTGCTTTCCTATTTCAATTCTTGTTGCTTCCGTGTACTGTAGTTACTAAAACATGCAAAAATTTGCCTCTCTCTTGTCCCAGATTACCCTGTTGATTGTCATGTCTCAATTCTCCATTTGCTTCTCTTGCAAATTGTAAGCAGCAGAGGTCAACCCCTCCATTTGTCTACTGTTAACCCATGCACATTCCAACTGACCAAACTGACTTTCATTTGTCATCTATCGTGTGGTACCTGCCTTTGTTCCTTTCTTCGAAATCACCAATCAACATCAAAAACCAGCTTCTTTAGCACCATCCGTGAATGTGTTTGTTATGCATCTTCTCCTTTCTGACCTTTCCATATCAATTTTCATGAAGACTTTTTTCCTAGCTACCCCTTCAAGATCAGCTCCTATTTGCTTGCCAAGCCTCAAGACATTCTTTCTTAACCATCCTGGATACATAATCATCTGTATTTTCTGCGGACCTTGCATGTCATCTCCTCCCCACACCAAGGTAAAAGAGAAAGTTCAGTCTCCTTATTGTATACCCGGAGAGGTTCTTCTGAGGCAACATCACTATTGTTGTCCAGCTCTCCTTCCAACTGGCAATTATGGACAACCAGCTCTGTTGGTGCTTGCTTTTCCTGAAAAAAGGTCTCCAGAAACTCCATTTTCTCCTTAGCTGGAAGCTTAGATTTCAGTTAGGGATACACAATATTAGGGCTTCCTCACCTATTCTGGTTATTCACTTCCCTCTGTTCCTAACCAATATTTAAATCATGTTACTAAAACCTAGTATAGTTGTACATATTGAAAGAACCAAGTAAATTATTGTAACAGTGAACATACGATGACTATAATTTCAGGGATCGTTGAGATAGAAAAATTAAAATTCTTTAGGGAAAGTTTCCCAGTGTGTTTCTAACGCTTGCAATTGAAATAAGAGCCTTGTGAGTTGAGAAGACAATAATTTTGAATTCATGCCACGGCATTCGACCACAGAATCCATCAATGACCATATAGCATCAGTCAATTTACCATTCCCATAGACACCTTACCACTTTCTAAGCTTCTTTGGATAATAGGTACTGTAGTTGGTATTCTTGTATAGGTACTGTAGCTGGTATTCTTGTGATCGGTTTAATAGGTATTTTCTTTTATGGTTTGGTGATTAGGCCTAAAATAGAAGTCCGCACATCGACTGGAATCAGATTTTTTTCCATTATACTTATTTTGGTTAAGGATCACCCACGTCACGAGCAGTAGATTTGACGAGCTCAACTTCCGAATCCGGTTTTGTCATGAAGATAGGAGGGAAATCGGCAACTTAATGGAGAGCTTGCCCAAACAGGGACCAACATCTCAACGAAAGAGGTTCGATGGACAACCTCTATAATGATGCGCCTATGCGGGCGGTCAAGTTCATGGCATTTCTCATCAAAAAAGTATAGACGAAGATCAAAACCAAAATGTGCCAAGGGTTGATCAGGCCCTATTGTTCCGATGGAGAGAAGAACCTATGATTAGCTTCCCACCTTCAAACAAACTTATACTAATTAAAGTTAAGTAAATATGTCAATCTTGATCTCCCCTAACTCAGTGTAGAGAGAAATGAGTCTCTTTCAGTTGATTTTATTCAAGATGGGTTTGGTATTCTTTGGTCTCAAATGGTTTATACCCATTTTATTCTAATAATACCAGGTTTGCTAATCTTGTGGGGAGACTGATGGAAAAATGTCGGCAAAGGAAGAGGGACTTACATATGGTGTTCATTGACCTTGAGAAGGCCTATGACAAAGTCCCGAGGGAAAGTGTCGTGGTGATGTCTGGAGGCAAGAAGTATGTTGGTGGCCTACAATAAAGAACATGTACGAAGGAGCTAAAATGCGGGTAAGAACGGTGGGAGGAGACTCGGAGCACTTTCCTGTGGACATGAGGTTACACTAGGGGTTGATCTTAGTCCGTTTCTATTTGCTTGATGGATTTAGTGACGTGAGATATTCAAGATAAGGTTTTATTGTATATGTTATTCACAGATAACATGGTACTGATTGATGAGACGCACAATGGAGTTAATGCTAAGTTAGAGATGTGGAGACTAAAGGGTTCAGGTTGAGCTAGACCAAGATAAAATATGTGGAGTGCAAATTCAATGATGAGATGCATGAGATATGCATGGAAGTAAGACTTGACACACAAAATATCCCCAAGAGAGATAGATTCGAGTATCTTCGGTCCGTAACCTACGAAAGTGGGGACATTGACAATGATATCACACATCATATTGGTGCGACGTGGATGAAGTGGAGGCTTGCCGCTGGAGTCTTATCTGATAAAAAGGTATTTTCGAAACTCAAAGGTTAGTTCCATGGAGTGGTAGTTAGACCGACATTGTTGTATGGAATTGAGTGTTAGCCGGTCAAGAACTCCTAAGTCTAAAAGATACATGTTGTGGAGATGAGGATGTCGAGGTATCATATGTGGTCATAATACTAGGAGCGATAAAATTAGAAATGAGGATATCCGGGAAAAGGTGCGAGTGGCCTCCATGGTGGATAAAATGAGGAAAGCAAGACTCAGATGGTTTAGACATGTGAGAAGGAGATGCATAGACACACTAGTGAGAAGGTTCGAGAGGTTGGTTATATAGGGTATGAGGAAAGGCAGAGGTAGGTCGAAGAAGTATTGAGCAGAGGTAATAAGACAACATATGGCGCAGCTTCAGGTTAACGAGGACATGAACTTAGATAAGGTGTGGAGGATACATATTAGGATAGAAGGTTAGTAGGTAGTGTAGTGTTGTCTTGCTTACAGTGGCTGGTGTTTGCGATGGTACTATCGTAGTTCTTGTTTTTATCATTGTTTATTATTGTTTTTAATAACCTATCTTAGGATGTGTTTATTGTGTTTCGATTATCACATGATTTTATTATTGTTTTGGCTCCTATTTGGTAGTCGTTGTATTGTTTCCTTGTTATTTGATAGATTCTCTTCATTGCCTCCTCTTTTATATCAGGATTTGTTGCACTTGAGTCTAGGATCTTTCAAAAATAGATTCTCTACCTCCACGAGATAGTGGTAATTTTTTAGTACATTTTTTTAAAACTGGTAATGTTGGGTTTGTGTACATTCTACTCTCCCCAAACCTCACTTGTGGGATTTCACTGGGTATGTTTTTGTTGTTGTTGTTGTTGTTGTTGTGGGTTGAGAGGGTTGAGATAGGGGCTAATGTGAACCCATGTATGATGATCTTGCCCCTTGCTCAGCGATACTCTCTCACCTCCTTGTTTAGCGTAGCATGGTATGCTTATATTTGTCAAGTCATATACAGATCATGAAGAAATCATAAACGAAAGAGTAATATGTAAAACGTCGAGACCATAGATGGCCTACAGGGACCTCCCTGGACCACTCTCTCAGCAACCTTTCTTACTGGGAATGGGATAATACACAAGCTAAATCAAGGAGGAAATTCTATCCGTGGATCTTACATAGAACTAATAGCTAGAAATTGTACCCACTGATTTTGTATTGTAATGAACAAAGTACCTGCATGAAGCGAAAAACAAACAACTCCATCAGAGTAAGCTCGAGTAATTTCCTTCCAACATAGTTCCGAGTCTCTTGATCCAGTAATGCCACCTTGTCAATTGGAATTCCTACAGAAGATAATCAGAGCACTATAAATTACAGCATGAACTTCAAATTATCTGATGGACTTGACGCCAAATACATCAGGTGATGAAAGGAAACCAACTGTAATGTTTAATTTTTGGAAGTATATTTGTAACATTGAAAATGGCTAGAGCAAAAGTAACCTAAAGTTTAAAAAGCGGTTACCAGGAACAAGTTCTGAAGTCAGCACTCTTTTACTTGACAAATCATCTATGACCACAGGAACATAAAATCCCTTTCTGCCAGATAATAGTATGCCAAATCTCTTTTGATTTTTTGCTTCCAACTCATAGTCACATTCACGAGAAAGTTCTTCTTTGGCAACCTGAGGTTGACAAATAAAACTCACATGTTTCATCAAAGTTGCAGTATAAAGAGCATGGAACCATATAGTCATCAAAATAGTGTCTTTGCAAGGTACTGCTTCCCAAATGTGAACTGGAAACCAAATTGCACCTCAACTGTGGAACTTCATCCAAAAAAAGAAGCATTGTACAATAAGTGCCCCCTCTGTAAGCTACTTATCACTATAATGTCAGGGGACAGGGGACAGGGGACAGGGGACAGGGAAGGGAAGAGGAATTTTCACTTCCCTTAAGTGAGCATTCATTAGCTACCTCCCAATAAAGGGAAATGAAAGTCTAAGTTGTGGGGACTTTTCACTTTCAATGCCACACCCGTGTCGGACTCTCCAAAAATACACTATTTTTGGCGAAGCCGACGCGCACCCGCTAACACTTTTGAAGAGTCCGAGCAACATAGATGAAAGTCGTTCACTCCCTACTCCATCTTGCAGACTAGTCTTAGGCTGAAATGGAATGGTAAGATCTCCCTTAAATTTTGATTCCCATATTCATTTAATTCGTAACCAAACCAGTCAAATAGATCTCACCATCCTCTTAAACTTCCAGTCTATTCCTCCTCTTTCAACTAAAGTAAAAAATACGTTACACTCTAGCAGGAGACACATCAAATGACAGAATTTCAACAGATAAACAGATAAATTAACCTTCAAAACATTTCCAAAGTTCACCTCATTAGGATTAGTAGAACCACTTAAATAGGTCACATTAGCTTATCCTTATTTTAAATTATACGAACCATGAGTGAAACGTATAATGCAGGGATTGATACGTAAATAAACACATTTACCTTCATAGCATTGTCAAGGTACAGCTTCTCTGGTATTAAGTTTGTGTAATTTAATAGAAGTTTCACATTTTCAATGTCACTCTCAATGCTATCAGCAACACCTGGGTACTGTATTTTCATAGCAACCTCCATGCCCTCCTTTGTGAAAGCCCGGTGGACCTGGACACCGTTTAGAAGTAGTAAGCACGAGGCAAAAGCCACAAATACCTACACACAGTCCTAGATAACTAAACATATTATATAATGAATAACATCTTCAAGCAAATGTATGAAATCTCTTTTTTCTTCAATCATTTCAAATGTATGAGATCATTAGAATGACTAAAGTTGATGGAAAAATTGCTCAACTGTTGATAATCCTAGACTGAAGACACACGACGGGTTACCAGTATTTCACTGAATTAATGGTATGGGAAACTTTTGAGGGAAATAAAACGTTATGACCATACTGAGACATCTCATGCAAGAAAGATGATAGTAAGCAGCATCTGCAGATTAAAGTAGGGCTAGAAGTGAGCAACTAAGAAACAAGAGAACAACATGGTGATTTAGTTGAAATTAGATCACCTGTCCAATACTGGCTGCTGCCATTGGCTCATAATCGAAACTCTTCAACTTCGATGACCAATCATGACCTAGTTCACTGCTCAATACTTGATTAAGCTGACTTCTTGGCATAACATCTGCACCTTGACGGACAATGTCCAAAGCAGCTAAGATCTACAAGCATATCAGAGAATTCATACCAAAAGCAAACAAAATTGATAAAAATCAATGAGTCGAAATCCACAACCTTGTCAGAAGTAGAAAGGCCCTTGCATAGGGTAGATAAAACAGAAAGAAAAAGACAAAGGGTCTTTGTCACGCACTACTTTAAATTCTAGCTCTAACAATTTTAAATTCCATATTCTCCTTTACTCTTGAGAGAATGATGTCAAAATCCTCCCTCGCAACCATGTCCACTGCCTCAAACACCCCACCCATCCCAACCCAACCCCAAACAAGAAAAATAAAAAGGAAAAAAGAAAAAGGCCATTTTTGAAAAGAAGAGTGAACTGACAGCAAACTGTCTCTCATATTTTACCATTTCGATTACCACTTGCATCCAATTTTTCTCAGCTATTCACAAGATAATGATTGCATGTTAACAAAGTGGGATAAATGTAATTCTAATAAACTACAGAGGAAGGCTCTCAGATTATAATAATCAAAACAAAGCATCTTTACTGTCTCCTATTGTGTCTGCTTGCAGATCTGGAAGAAACCAGAAATTGTTTTAACCCATATGGATGGACGTGCAAGACCTATATCAGAATGCATGCCATTTAGATGAAATATCACCTAATAGTCCATACTCTCCTTTAGCTAATAACTGTAATTCTTAAACACGCAGTTGTCTATTAGCATGAAACTAGCAAAACTATAAACACATTGGCCTATTTAGAAGAGCTACAAACAAGTTACAAGGCAAGTAAGCAAACAATATGTTCAAATTTAAATCCTTCTACCAGGTCTTACTGAAAAGGAGGTTGGGCTTTAACATAAAATAATTTGGATTATGAACGTACGGGTGGAAATGCATTCTTTGTTTGGACAGTGACACTGAACTCTAATTCGCTATCTCAAAGCTTGAGGAAAAGACAATGGTTCCATGTAAGTTGGTTCCATATGTGCAAATAAATGACACCTCATGGATTGTAAGCTCTAGCTATTAGCTGCTGCTGTTTAGAATAGTTAAATATTTACAGAAAGCTGGATTTTGAATATTTTACAGTGTAATTGGGTGTTTCAGGGCTCTCTAATGTGAAGTATAGACTGAAAAGGAAGGAACAAAGTGGACGCCTATACACTGTCAAGTACCATAACAGAGTGCTAATTAGAGAAAAACAACAGATCAGGCCATGGCCATCAAAACAAATACGGAAATCTAAAGCTCCATGTTGAAGTGATATATGGCTCTTTGCTAAAGAGGCAGCCTTTTTTCTTAATTTATTTTGATCAAGAAATGTATTTTAATTCATTAAAAATGGCCATAAGCAAAAGGCAAAGAGTCTACAAAATATGATTCGCTACAAACTCCATCAATCGTCTATACAACAAGGAAAGTATCTGTGTGCACCAAGAGAAAATGAGGAAGCGGAGACTACTACTCAACTAAGAGAAGCTCGACTCTACTTTAAAAGCTCTCCTATTTCTCTCTCGCCCAAAAAACCCACATTAAAACAAGTTGAACCATGTTCTAAGCCCTTCGTCTTATCCTCCTCCCGCTCTTCCGACAAAACATACTCTTTCACAGTTTTTTGCGGAACCTTGGTATGTCAAACCAGCCAAACATAACCTACCAAAACCTCATATCATGCAATGTAGAAGAAGATGATCAACAACCTCCCCTGCCTCTTTACACATGTAACACCAATTGACGCAGACAGCCTTCCTTTTTTTTTAAATTTCATTGTCAAAATCACCCATCCAATGGCTAGCCAAGTGAAAAAGCACACGCTCTCAGCGTCTTTGGAATCTATATTGCATTACATGGAAAAACATCTTCCTAACCAAAAGTTTCTCATACAAAGACTTCATAGAGAACACTCCATTCTTCCCCAAGCCCTACTATCCACCAACAAAGATCAGGATTATCAACCGGATTGACTGGCCAGGCCCCACCATCCAACACCAAACATCAGGATTATCAACCGAATTGATTGGCTTATGTAGTAAGGCCAGCAATCCTTGAAACTCGGTCACCTTCAAATCATGAAATTCCCTTCTAAATCTCACGTCCCAAGAAGTATCCACCTTGTGTCTCCCTAATTTGTTGTCATCGATAAACAACAAATGAGACACAAATGTTGTCCTTATACCCCTAACTGCAGCATTGAAACCCTTCAAGTATTCCCCCAAGATTAGCTCCACGTATCATCTTGCTCAAAGCCTCAAATCTTCCATCACTAAAATAACATCAGTGGTAGAGGATCCCTTGTCTCAAATCCATCGAACTACCAAAAAATCACACAGGTTACTATTCACCAATATAGAAAATCTCACTGAAGAGATGCAAAAGTAAATTCATTTCCTCCACTTCTCCCCAAATCCCATTTGTAGCATCATGGAATCTAGGGACCTCCAATTCACATGATCATAGGCCATTTCAAGATCAAATTTGCACAATACACCTGGCACACTTTGCTTTCTCCTAGAATCCACTACTTCGCTCACCTCAACATTGCATCCAAAATTTGTCGGACCTCCACAAAAGCATTCTGGAAAATAGACACTCTTGTCCAACACCTTCTCAAGTCTAATGGAAAGCACCTTAGACATGATGCTAAAGAAGCAATCTTAACTCATGATAATTTAAGGAAAAGAGGATTTGTACATTGCAATAGGTGCTACCTGTGGAACAAATGCAAAAAAACCACATCTTTTCTTTTTGGGCATTAAATGGACCATGCCTGGTAAAAATAAATTGGAGTAGGAAGATATGAAGCACAATACCAGCCTGTATCTGATGATTGGAAAGAGAGGAGCAAGAGGTGTTTTGAGGATAGCTACAATTCCACTCCAATAATAAAAGCTAATTGCAAATGTTTGTTTTACTTTTGGTGTAAGATTAGAATGTGTAAATGAAGTTGAATCTGTTTTAAGCTTTTACAAGTTAGAAATTTAGGCATCAGGAACTTGAGAAAGCAAAACAGAAGTTTATTGATGAAATGGCTCTGGAGATTCACTAGAGAGGATCAGGCACTATGGGTCAGAGTAGTCCAAGCCAAATATGAA
>JBCEWC010012601.1:0-15727 GCA_038996855.1 Solanum aculeatissimum | reverse complement strand
AAACCTCTTTAGAACCTTCTCAATATAACTTGATTGAGTAAGAGTCAAACCATTTGTTGATCTTATGATTTTAATGCTCAAAATAACATCAGACTCTCCAAGGTCTTTCATTTCAAATTGAGAAGTAAGAAATGATTTTGTTTCTTTGACTCTTTCAATATCAGTTCCGAAGATCAACATGCCATCTACATAAATTCAAATTATAACACCAATTATTTTTTGAAATTTACTAAATATGCAGATATCACCTTCATTGATTATGTAGCCATGAGAAATCATAACATTTCTAAATTTCTCATGTCATTGATTTGGAGCTTGTTTTAATCCATAAAGAGATTTAAGAAGCTTACAAACTTTATGTTCTTGATCAGGAACGACAAATCCTTTTGATTGTTTCATGTAAACGTCTTCATTTAGATCTCCATTAAAAAATGCAGTCTTTACATCCATTTGATGAATTACAAGGCCACGAACTGCTGCTAAAGCAACCAAGAGTCGAATAGAGTTCATCCGAGCTACAGGTGCAAAAGTATCAAAATAATCAATATCTTTCATTTGAGTAAATCCTTTAGCTACCAAACGAGCTTTGTACTTATCTAAAGTACCATCTGATTTTATTTTCTTCCTAAAAATTCATTTGGAACCAATTGGTTTACATCCAGGAGGAAGATCTGACAAAAAGTCCAAGTATTATTTGACAAGATAGAATATATTTCATCATTAACAACTTCACGCCAGAAAAGAGCATCATGTGAAGACATTGTTTCACCATAACTTTCAGGTTCTTTTTCTACCAAATAAGCTTGAAAAGAAAGTACAAAGTCTCTTGATTTAGTTGATCTGGCACTACGTCTTGGTTGACTTTCTTCCAATGGCTCAACCATTTTCCTTTTAAGAGAAGATATAAAAGAACTTGCATCTTGATCCACAAATTCCTTCTTCTTAGGAAATATATTCTCAAAAAGTTAGCATGTAATGATTCAATAATTGTGTGAGGGCTTGGAATCTCAAGATTTAAGAATCTATAAGCCTTACTGGTTTGTGAATAACCAATAAACACACAATCTATTCCTCTATAGTGAATCTTAGTAGTATGCCGATCTAGAAATCTAACATGAGATAAGCAATCCCATATTTTAAAGTAATTTATGTTTGGCTTTCGATTCTTCCAAAGTTCACAAGGAGAAGCATTATATTTCTTGGAAGGAATTCGATTCAAAATATGACAAGCTGACAATAAGGCTTCAGTTCATAGATTTTCAATCATACCAGATCCATAAAACATAGAGTTAACCATTTCTATGAAAACTCTATTTTTCTTTCTGCAAAAACATTTTGTTGTGATTTATAAGACATGGTCAATTATTTCTCAATGCCTTCATTTTCACAAAGATGAATAAAATTTGATTTTAAGTACTCTCCTCCTCTGTCAGATCTAATTGATTTTATCTTCAAACTCAATTTCTTTTCAACTTCTGCTTTATATGTTTTAAAAGCCTCAAATGCCTTATCTTTTGTTTTCAATGAAAAACATATGTATACCTTGAGTAATCGTAAATGAAAGTGATAAAATATCTCTTTCCATGACGTGATAAACAATCCATCTCACAAATATCAGTGTGGATTAATTCTAAAAGTGTGGATATCCTTTCAACAGTCTTAAAAGGTTGTTTTGTTATTTTGCACTTACTACAAGTAAGACACTTAGTAGTATGATCCCTTCCACAATCTTTAATTAATCCATTATTCACCATAAGTTGAATTGACCTATAATTCACATGACCAAGACGTTCATGCCATAAGTCTAGAGACTCCACAACATAAGCAGAAATATTTTCATTTTCAATATTGAGTTTGAACATACCATTTGTAGCATAACATTTTCCAACAAACAAGTCATTTTTAGACAAAATAAATTTATCTGCCTAAAAAATTATTTTGAAATCATGCTTCGAAAGAAGTGTACCTGACACCAAGTTCTTTTGAATTTCAGGAACATGCAACACGTCCATCAATGTGACAATTTTTCCAGAAGTGAATTTCAATTCAACAGTTTCTTTTCCCACAATCTTAGCTGAGGACGAGTTTCCTATGTATAATATTTTATTGTCCCCAACTAATTCATAGATAGTGAAAGTATTTCGATCACCTGATATATGAAGAGTTGCACCAGTGTCTATCCATCATTTCACTTGATTCCAGCTACAAAGGTTTCTGTGACCATTGCCACAAGTTGATTCTTTTTATTGTTGTTTGTTCTTTCTTTCTTCTTTTCAACTTTAAGAATTTTACAATCACGTGTATAATGGCCAATTTTGTGATAATGATAATATTCATCTGATTTAAAATTAGTACGCTTAAAATGCACATTCTTCTTTACCTTTGATAGTTTCTTATTGTCAGGTTCCTTTTTGGTGAATTTTTCTTCAATAATATGAGCTTTCATGATGGGTTCCTTCAAAGTATTATTGTCACGATATAGTGTTTCTTGTTCAATTTTCAAGTGTTGCAATAATTTTTCAAGAGTCAAATCTTCCTTCTTGCGTAAGAGTTTACTTCTTTCTTGCGTAAGCGTTTACTTCTATACTCTTTCCAAGATGAAGGAAATTTTGAGACAATAGCACCGACATGAAAGTTTTCATCAAGAGTAATTCCATATATAGCAATTTTATTAGCTATAAATTGAAACTTTTGTACTTGTTCAGTAATTGACTTGTCATCAACCATTTTGAACTCCATATAATTTGAAACAAGAAATTTCTTAGAACTCGCCTCTTCTGCCAAATAGATAGCTTGAAGATTGTCCCAAATATCCTTAGCAAATTTGAACTTGATATAATATTGATCATAGTATTTGTTAGACATTCCTCCAAGAATATAATTCTTGCATAAATAATCATCCTCTTGCCACTTGGCAATTTGTTCTTTAATCAAAGTAGACTCATCAGTTGCTACCTCAGAATTGGGAGCCTCAGGATAAAGTTTCTCAAGAACATATGCTAACTTCAATTGTTTTAAAAAGAATTCCATCTTTCCATGCCATCTAGAAAACTCTTTGCCATCAAATATTTTAAAATTAGGATTAGGCAAAGATGAAATATTATTAGATGTAGATGTGGATGTCATAGAGACAACTATCTTCAAATTGTTAAAATAAGAATGATGATAGTACAAATAATTCTAAATAAGAACTTGCTTGGCTTAGAGGCACGTTAATACGCTTCTTGAAGATAGTTGGAGTCTCTCCCACGAGCAAATGGAAGAATAAATGGCAACTCTATCTTTGGAATTCAACTAAACCACAAAACAAGTAACATTCAAGAATGTTGTTCTTCTATTCTTGAATCAGTGGTTTCACCTTTTGATTAATGTCTCTCGCTAATTCAAGGGAAACTATTTTTGATTGCTTGATGAAGTGATGTCTTTTCAAAGAAAAACAACACTATTTATAGGATAGAAGTTTTGAAAGAAAAGACTTTAATTAAAATTATATTTAATATAGGTTCATGAATTATCTTCCAAGAACCTATAACGTAGAAAATAAAAAATGAATGTTACAATTCACATTCATGTATTTTGTGCAATTTCAAAAACAAAACTTTTATCAGATGAATTTATTTCAAAATTAATTAAAACACTAACTCTTACATGATAAACTTCTACTTCTTTCTTATTTGAATCAAGAAAATACCCCGTCGTCGCTAAGGAAAATTCTAATTTACCATGGGTTCTAATTAGTGATAGAATCTCTCTATATATGACCTTTACAAATAAATAATCATCAAAATTACTTTTGTAGTGAATTATTTATTTATAAATTCATAATTATTTAATTAAATTCATTGTCTTATATATGTTAATTTTATTCATACTATCATGTGTTTTTCGTTAATAATCGCTCTTTCTATTTCATTTTCTTTTCCTTTCCTTTTTTCCATATCTAGTTTATTCTACTTATAAGTTTTTGAGATAATGATTCCCAGGAAACAACCTTTCTACCTTTATGAGGTAGAGGTAAGGTTTGTGTATATTCTACTCTCCCAGATGCCACTTGTAGGATTTCAGTGGATATGTTGTTGTTGTTGTTTTGATCACACCCAAAGCACATACAACAAAAATTAGTTTAATAATTAAAAGAAAACATTAGTCATTATTATTGTAAATATATAAATGAGTGCCAAGTGTCCTCCAAGACTTGACAAAGAATGGCTTAGTGATTGCCCATGTGTCACTCCTGGCCCAAAACAACTTGGCAAGGAGTGACACTTGGCTAACAATCACAGTGGCTATATATATGACCTTAGACAAGAAAGAGAATTAGTGAAAAAAATTAAAAAAGATTCTCTCTTTTAGTTTTAATATATTTTATAATTTTTCTCTCCGTATTTCTTTTAATACTAGTTTTTATAACACGTTATCAGCATGAAGCTTTGTCCATTTTTAAACCACTTTAACAGGTAAAAAGGGTAAGCCTTTTATATTCATAAAAATGTCTAATATTACTAAACTTGAATTTACTGCTTTGGATATATCGAAAAAAGGCTACTCATCAGGAGCACTAGATGCTGAAATCTATTTGGATGTGACGGGTCTGGTAGACACCATCAAAGAAAATAATCAAACATCCAGTCAAAATTGTGTCGAAGCTATGATCTTTCTCCGCCATCATCTTGACGAGGGGTTAAAAATGCAATATCTTACTTTGAAATATCCCCTCACGTTGTGGAACAATTTAAAAGATAAATATGACCACCTGAAGTTGGTCATTCTTCCACAGGCGCATCACGATTGGCTAAATCTGAGGTTGATGGATTTTAAAAGTATAACTGAATATAATTCTGCCCTGTATAGGATTATATCACTTTAAACTTATGTGGAGAGAATGTTACAAAATGTGATAAGCTTGAAAAAACATACTCCACATTCCCTCCCACAAATATGCTCCTACAGCGGTAGTACCAGGGGATGGGTTTTAAATGGTATTCTAAATTACTTTCACACCTTCTGATTGATGAGAAACATAATGATTTGTTGATGAAAAATCATGAGAGTCGACCTGTTGGTTCTATGCCGCTCCATGAAGTGAATCAAACATATTATAACCAACGAGAAAGAGATCGTGGCCTCAGTCGTGATCGTGACTAGGGTCGAAGAAGAAATTATAATCATGATGGTCATCTTGCATCGAGAAATGACCAACAGTATAAAAGGAATGGTGAAAAACAGGAAACGATGCCGAAAAGTAATTCAGAAAGCATATGCCACAGGTGCGGCGGAGTAGGGCACTGGGCGCGTACATGTCGATCATCCAAGCGTCTGGTTCAGCTATATCTGGCATCCTTAAAAAAGAGCAATAATATTCTGAAAATAAACTTTATCACTGAAAATAATGTTGAACCCATACAACAGACGAGTAATAATGTAGAGGTAAATTTTATATCTGAAGATAACATTGAGCCTATGCATTTGGATGTCATTGAATTTTTTGATCTCCAAAAGAAAAAATGATCACTGATGAGCCTTCTGTAGTCTAGATAACTTTCTTTTCTATTTGTTTATGTTTCTTGGTATGTTAATATTTCTTGAGTTTCTGTAAATAAATCAAGTATGTAATGACTTTTGTTTAATAGTAATATTTACTTTATTTTATTTTTTGAAGAAAATATGGATATGCCTAAAATTTTATTTGGATCAATGATCAATCGTGAGGATATTTGTGTAATTGATAGTGGAACGACTCACGCCATTTTCAAAGACGAGAAATACTTTTCATACTTGCTTAGAAGAAAAGCAAATGTTACTACAATTTCTGGTAATCAAAACTGATTGAAGGCTCCGGAAGAGCTACTAATTTCTGCCTAAGGGGACGAAACTTGTTATAGAAGATACATTTTTCTCTTCTAAATTCCCAAGGAACCTGTTAAGTTTCAAAGATATCCGTCGAAATGGATATCATGTTGAGACACTAAATGAAATGAATACTGAATATCTTTGTATAACCAAGAGTGTCTCACGCTGAAAACATATTCTGAAAAAATTGCCAACTTTATCTTCTAACCTATATTATGTCGAAATTAGTACAGTTGAAGCACATTCAATCATAAATTAGAAGTTTACTAATTTAAATATTTTTGTGCTATGGCATGATCGAATAGGTCATCCTGGATCAATAATGATGAAACGAGTTCTTGAAAACTCAACTGGGTATCCATTAAAGAACCTGAAAGTTCTTACTAATGATGAATTTTCATGTGTTGCTTGCTATCAAGGCAAGTTAATTGCCAGACCATCACCCCTGAAGGTTGACATTGAATCCTCTTATTTTCTAGAACGTATACACGGGGATATATGTGGATCCATTCATCCACCTAGTGGATCATTCAGATATTTCATGGTCCTAATAGATGCTTCCTCGAGATGGTCTCATGTATGCCTCTTATCATCTCGTAACTTGGCATTTACGAAGTTATTGGCATAAATAATAAGGTTAAGGGCGTAATTCTCAGATTATCCTATTAAAGCCATTCGCCTCGATAATGCTGGAGAATTTACATCCCAAGTTTTTGATGATTATTGTCTATCAATTGGAATAAGAATTGAACATCCTATTGCTCATGTTCATACTCAAAATGGCCTTGCAGAATTATTTATTAAGCGCCTCCAACTGATAGCACGCCTACTGCTTATGAAGGCGAAGTTGCCCACTACGATTTGAGGTCATGCTATCTTAAATGCAACAACCCTGGTTCGTCTCAGACCGACTAAATATGATAAGTACTCTCCGTCACAATTAGTCTTTGGTCATGAGCCAAATATTGATCTTCTACGAATCTTTAGTTGTGTGGTATACGTGCTTGTAACACCACCGCAACATACCAAGATGGGACCTCAACGAAAGTTGGGGATATATGTTGGATTTGATTCTCCATCTATCATTCGTTATCTTAAACCACTGACTGGGAACTTGTTTACTGCTCAATTTACAGATTGTCGGTTTGATGAAGTAACTTTCCCACAGTTAGGGGGAGAGAAGGACCCCAAAAGGAAAATTGCTTGAAAAGTTTCATCACTATCTCATTTTGATTCACGTACCCATACATGTGAGCAAGAGGTCCAGAAGATCATTCACTTACAACAAATAGCGAATCAAACGCCAGATGCATTTACTGATATGAAACGGATAACTAAATCAAATATCCCTGCAGTGAATGTGCCTATCCAAATTGACGTCTCCAAAGGACCATCTGCTAGTGTCATAGCTTCTGAATCCCAAACACGCCTGAAGCGTGGTAGACCATTGGGTTCAAAGGATAAAAATTCAAGAAAAAAAAGCATGAGAAATGATAAAGATGATGCTATGGAAGAATCTCATGACGAGGTCTAAGAACTAATTAATCCTGATGTTCCTGAATAAATCAGTGAACCCAAGATTCAAGTGAATGAAGAACTTTCAATAAGTTCTTCTGGTGATGGGATAAATTTAGATCGATCGAAAGCTACAGTGGATAATATTTTTGCATACAATATTACACTTGATCTTATGTAAGATGATAAAGATCTTGACCCTAAATCCTTCGAAGAATGTCAACAAAGATGTGATTGAGAAAAGATGGAAATAAGCAATTCAATCAAAATTGAATTCACTTGCTAAACGTGAAGTCTTTGAACCTATAGTCCAAACACCTGATGGTGTGAAACCAGTTGGCTATAGATAAGTTTTTGTGCGAAAGCGCAATAAGAGAAATGAAATTGTAAGATACAAGACACATCTTGTTGCATACGGTTTCTCTCAAAAGCCTAGTGTCAACTATGAGGAAACATATTCACCTGTTATGGATGCAATAATTTTTTTATATCTCATCGGTTTAGCTGCACATGAAAATCTTAAAATACATTTAATGGATGTAGTTACGACTTGCCTTTATGGTTCACTTGATAATGAAATTTACATGAGAATTCCAGAAGGATTCAAATTGTCTGATGCATGTAAATCTAAAACTCGAGAGATGTTCTCAGTTAGATTGCAAAGATCATTATACGATTTGAAATAATCAGGACGCTTGTGGTATAACCGTCTTAGTGAGTACTTGCTAAATGAAGGTTGTATAAATGATGTCATTTGTCCTTGTATCTTTATTAAGAAGACAAAATTGAGATTTGTTATACTTGCCATCTATGTTGATCACATAAATCTCATTGGAACTCCTGAAGAAGTTCAAAGGGCAATTGAATATCTAAAGAAAGAATTTGAAATGAAAGACCTCAAAAAGACAAAATTTTGTCTTGGTCTACAAATTGAACATTTAGCCAATGGGGTATTCGTCTACCAGTCTGCCTACACTGAGAAAATTTTAAAATAATTTCACATGGACAAAGAACATCCATTGAGTACTCCAAAGGTTGTTCGATCACTTGAAGTGAATAAATACCCGTTCCGACCTCCAAAAGAGGATGAAGAGTTGCTTAGTCCTGAAATACTATATCTCAGTGTTTTTGGTGTACTTATGTATCTTACAAATACAACAAGACCTGATATAACATTTTCTGTCAATTTTCTAGCAAGATATAGCTCTTCCCCAACACGAAGGCTTTGGAACGGCATCAAGCAGATTCTGCGGTACCTAAAAAGAACTGTTGATATGGGTCTGTTTTATACTAACACAGATTGTACAGATCTTATTGGTTATGTAGATGCAGGATACTTATCAGACCCACATAAAGCTCGATCTCAAATAGGGTGTCTGTTTACATACGGAGGAACTGCTATATCATGGTGGTCTACGAAGCAGTCCATTGTTGCCACTTCTTCAAATCATGCTAAGATAATAGCGATTCATGAAGCAAGTCGAGAATGTATATGATTGAGATCAATAATCCAGTTTATCAAAGAAAGGTGTGGTCTGGGGAATGGTGTCAACGTACACACGGTCATATTTGAAGACAATGTTGCATGCATAGCTCAGCTAAAAGAAGGTTTCATAAAAGGAGATAGAACGACGCATATTTCACCAAAATTGTTCTTCACACATGATCTCTAGAAAAATGGTGATATTAACGTACAACAAATACATTCAAGTGATAATCCATTAGATTTATTCACCAAAGCCTTGTCAGCCTCAACTCTGGAGAAGATGGTACACAAGATTGGAATGCGGAGACTCCACCGTCTTGATCGTGGCTTTTAACAGGAGGAGTAGAATACGCGTTGTACTCTTTTTTCCTTAACCATAATTTTATTCCACTGAATTTTCCTGGTAAGATTTTTAATGAGACAATCAGTAATGCGTATTAAGAATAGTCAGAACTTTTATGTTACATGGACAATTAAGGGGAAGTATTATAAATATATAAATGAGTGTGAAGTGCCCTCCATGACTTGACAAAAAATGACTTAGTAATTGTCCATGTGTCACTCCTAGCCAAAACAACTTGAGAAGGAGTGACACTTGACTAATATCTTTTATAACAATTATTTATTTTTCGACAAATTCTATAATTGTTTTTCCATACTTCAGAATAATGAAGTATTAATTTGATTTGATTTGTTAAGGAGAGAAGGTTCTAAACTTCTAATCAAAGACAATCAGTATTCGCCTAGTGCTTCGTGCAAAGGACATATCGGCAAGTCTTTCAATTTTAACCAGAGGAGTTATGCTCAAATGATTGACATCTCTTTGTTCATTTTTATTTTGATACTATTTAACTTATATATTCTTTAAGAAAATAGTTTTTTAAAAAATTATTATAATAATATTTAATATAATTTTTTTAAAAATTAATTAAGAGTATTATTCAACTAATATATTTTTTAATTAATTTTTTTAATCTTTATTTATATATTCACCACTTAATTCTAGAATAATTAATGTTAAGATAATATTAAAAAAAATAATTATTTCTTCTTGATTGTTTAAATTGACTACTATTTTGAAACAGGTGCTTTTAGTATACATGACAGCTAAAAAGAAATGAATAGAGTTATAATATAAATATTTTATCACACTATTTTTATTAATTGATGTTTAGTATTAAATCTTGAAAATAATTTGAAAAATAATATTTAATGCTAAGGATAAAACATAAAAAAATACGAAAAGTATATAGTTATTTTTTATATGTTAAAAGTGACAAATAAAAATAAATAATCGATAAATAAAAATAAATAGAAGAAATATTAAACACAATATGGAAAAAAATCATAAAATAGATAGAATTGTATGATTTTTAAAATATAAATCCTAAATATTATATTTTTTCTGAAAAGGATAAAATAAAGGGTTACTATTATATTTTTAACGGGTTAGATCAAGTAAATGAGTCATCTTTTTAAAATTTTAGTTAGAAATAAGAACTTCATATCAACAAATTTTAATTAAAAAATTAATTAAATAAATTGAATGATTTTATAAATAAAATATTCGTAATTAGGTAACTTTTAAATTGGAAATCAATTTTCTAAAAAATAAAGAAAAAAGTTGATAACTGAATGATGGGATATAACTATTCCCTTCGTCCTAATTTATTTATCGTGATAAGATTTAACACAATCATTAAAAAAAAAATTAATTAAAAATATTATTTAACTAATATATTCCTTATAAATAATTAATTCTTTATTTATATATGTATCTAGGGCAAAGTTAAAAAAATAAATTCTCTCTTAATTACCTAAATTAATTATTATTTTAATATAATTATTTTTAATATATATAATAAATAAATTAGAACAAAAGGAGTACTTATTATTTTATTTTTTTAGGAGTTAAATTTAGTTTTGAGTGGAGGAAGGAGAGGCCACCACATACACATATATTCCGACAAAAAGAAGTGACAATTAAATACGGCTGGCTGACGAATATTGCAGTTTACGAGGATCATCATTACTCGCCTTCCTCCCTCTTCAAGGAAAGAATCTCCATTTCCTTCAACTATCATATTAATATTTCTCCGCCGTTCATTTTTATTTGACTTTTATATTATTTTAATGTATTTAATAATATTTGTCAAGTTTATAAACTTAAGAGATAATTTTACTATTTTAAGATATCCAATAATACTTGTACAGTTTAAAAAATCAAGAGATAATTTTATAGTTAGTTTTTAATTTATTCTTATCATTAATTATAATTATTTCTCTATTATATTTTTCAATACATTGTATTAATTATATTTAAAAAGGAATTTAATAAAATTATCACTAGGCTAATATAACTTTTTTTGGTTGTTGGGGTTGATCATGGATTTGGTGTCTGAGTGTAATATAATTTTTTTATTAACTAATTAAATAATAGAAAATATTTTTAAAAATATTTTTTTATAGGTGAAAACATTTTCTCTGAAAAAGTATTTTTCTTTGTACCAAACACTTAATATAGTTTGATTAGAATCTATGATTTTAATAAATCATAAAATTTATATAATTAGAAATTATTTTATTAAAATTTAATTAGATATCTAAACTTAATAATTATTGATTAGATATACAAATATTTTATTCCTTTTATGACGGATTACAAAAGGAAATTAAGTCATAAAAATAGGAACTGAGGAAGTACTATTGTTGACTGAAACCTAGTTAAGGAAAAAAAAATGAATTCCAACTATTATATTAAGTTAAATTATTAGTTATAGTGTTAAGCATGTAATTGCAATTCGTATCTTATTTATAAGAAAACGTAATTAAGAGTGAAAATATTGTTTACCCTATATTACCTACAACTTAAATTTAGAATTTCAATCCACAGAAATGAATTAATTGAACTATATAAGATGAATTAATTGGCCATTTTCAATTTAAAAGCACCTTCTACAAACAATAATATGTGATAAAACTTGGTTCTTTTGAAACTTTGGAAGAATTATATATATATGGAGAAAGGGATAAAAAATATTTTTTTAATACTTTAATTCAAAAATACTCCAATTATTATTTTGTAGGTTAAAATGCTTCTTCTGTCAATACTTCAACAACTCACTTTATTCAACATATTCATCACAATAAATAAATTTGTTTTATATGATGAGCTAAAAATATTTGAATCATTCATCATTTCATTAGCATCAGGAATTGTCCGTTACGGATAAGGGATAAGAGATAGAGACGGATTTAAGGGGTCAAGAGAGGGTTCATTTAAATCTCTTTGGTAAAAATTTATACTGATATATAAGGCAATTTTTAACTTTTATGTATATATATATATATATTGAATTTCATAAACATAAGATAAGAAGTTGGATAAGTGGTTCTAAATTTACATATTTTAAGTTAAAATTTTAGGCATTATATTCTTATTCTTCAAATCCTTTTAATGAAAATTCTAAATTTCAAGAACTATTTAAATGATAATAGTGCCACAAAATTACATGTAAAATGTTCACTAGTAAGTAGTAACAACGTTATCATACAAATTTCTTTGCAAAATGAATTACATGAGCCATCATGAGACATGAAATTCTTTTAAAAATTATTTTGATTGCAAAATTGACTTGTTTATTAAAATATTTAACGTATTGTTACCAAGATATAAAAAGAATTATCTCATATAATAGTACCTAAAACAATTTTGTTTGTACCTTATCAACTTACATTAATTGTGTAAGATTTATTTTTGGACTCACAAGTTAGCAAATCCAAAAATGTAATAATAAGGTCCACCAACTGTAAGATCGATAAAAGAAATTTCATATAACTAATGTCAACAATAAAAAGAAATCCCATACAGTAAAAATCAATTATGTGAAACGTAAAATTTATGAAACTAAGATATTATAAAGTATGTATATACTTAAATAGAGGGGTGGACATAAATATCGGAAAATCAAAAAATTGAATCGAATTAAACTAATTTGGTTCTTTGATTTTTCGGTTTGGTGTCGGTATTATTTTTTCAAAAGTTCGGTTCTTCAGTTCGGTGTTCGGTGTAGGGATCTCAAAACTTAGGTGCACCAAAGAATCGAACTTTTATTAAAAAAATTTTTTTAAAAATTATATATATATTAGACCAAAAAATAATATATATATATATATATATATATATCAATTAACAATTAAATCATTCATGAAACAAGTCAAAGTAGTAACAAATTTATAATTTATATAGTTACCTTGGAATATTATTTTCCAAGAGAAATTCAACCATATTTTTGTCGATTTATGTCATATCAAGGATATTTTCATGCTTGTTTTCCTCGAGTAATCGTTGGAGGCGTAAGTTCTTGACAAAGATAAATATAATTTTTTAAGCACAATTAGTGTTCCATGGAAGCATATCATCATTTAACATGATTTTAAATTTTTAAGTGTCTTATACTTTGATTTTGTCCTCATTTTATTCTTTATTAGTGTGCATCGAAAAATCATTTTAAAAACATCGAATAAAACCGAACCGAACCAAAATATTTCAGTTCGATATATGGTGCACACTTTTTCAAAACCGAAGAACCGAATCAAAATTTACTAAAACCGAATCGAAAAACCGAATGCCCACCTCTACTTAAATATCATTGTTAAAATATATTTATAGAAAGTAGAAAAGAGAAATGGGGCTTAGTTTTTGGGTTGAAGAGAGACAAAATGATTGAGTAGGAGGGCAAGAATTAGTTAGTGTTTGTACTGATTCTGTTTGGTTTTTAACTTGGATTGGAATTGGATTTTGTTGTGTCCTTATTCTGTTTTTTCCCTTTTGTTTTCATGTGCCACACTGCCCACAGCATAGTGGTGTTGATTCCGTTATCCTTTCATGGGCTCATAGGTAGTGACGGAGCCAGTATTTTCGTCAAGGGTATTTATATTTTGGGTGATTTTTTTATCAAGGGTGTTCAATAATTGATATATATATCAAAATATCTATATTTAATCTATATATTTAAAAGAGTTTTCCGATAAAGGGTGTTCATTTGATCACCCTTGAGTGAATATAGCTCCGCCCCTGCTCATAGGGTCCCTCAATCATGTTGCCTACCTCACATTTAACTATCACCATCCTTAAATAACAATATTGGAATTCCATAAGCAAATACTCTATAATATAACAATCAAATTTCTCATTTTGAGATAAAATTAGATTTTGGGCATAACTCACACTGTATCTTACGTCCAGTGCTTAACATTTGATGCATGAACAATTTTTAATAGGGAATTTATCTATATATGTCATATTAAGAAAATATTTATCATTTATAGCAATGTAAATTTAATACATATATAATTCACTTTTATTACATAATGTAAATTTTCTTACTAAAATATAAGTTTAATATATTTTAAGACACTTATGATACATCTTTATTGCATGCAAAATTACTTTTATAATAGTGTAATTCATTTATATTACATGCATAATTAATTTTTAATATATAGTGCATGTTTTTTTTTATCAAAATAATTATAATATATTTTAATACATTTATAATACATATATAATTCACTTTTAATACATAATACATTTGCTACAAATGGTAAATATTTTTCAAATATGGAATATTTAGGTAATAAATAAAAAATGTATTTAAAAGAAATAAATATTTTATAAAAGAAATTCAAAAAGACAATTATTTCATTTTTAATTTTTTGGGGGCCAACATTGGGCGAGATGAATCCTGCACTAATATCATGTATAATTAGTTGAGCCTAACTAATGTGGGTTAGACAATATGGGTTGGGTCGGCTCGTGGACCAAATTAAAAAATAATTAAAAGAAAAATAAAATAGAGTACAAAAATAATAACAGGCCAAACTCGAAATTCATTTAAAAATTTCAAATATTAAAATTTAGGTACAAATTATATTTTTATAATATGTAATACTAACATTATACCATGTAATATTTATCCTATTGCAATTTATTTTAGTATTTTAAAGTTATAATTTAATTTAAAAATTTATAAAAAAATACACTTGTGGGCTGATCCGGCAAGGCCCGCATCCCACGTACAGATGGACCGAGCGAACTTTTTTTTGGCCACAAAAAAAGTCCCAACCCGACCTAGTCCGTGAAATTTCAAAGCCTGTATAGGCTAGCCCGGATGGGAGGGACCAACTCGTATTGACAACTAGGGTTGTTCATGGTTATGATTAAACAACCAAATTGAACCGCAATCCGAACCAAATCGATTTAAAAAAATTTGATATTTGATTTAATTTGGTTAGTTTTGATTTTTAAATTTTGAAAATCGATACTATTTGGTTTGGTTTTGATTTTACTAAAAAAAGCCCGCAAAAATAATCAAACCGAACCGAATAATTATATATATATATTTTATAATTATTTTTATAGTATTCACAAATAATATATAAATATTTTGTTATATTTTAATTAATTTAAATATTTAACTTTAACATTTATATTTGAAAATTCTCTTGTTAGTGTTTTGGTATATAATTTTCTTGTATCCCCTCCCCAAGGTATTTGATTGTTGAGCTTGTTTTTTTTTATGAAGATTTGATCTTTAGTGTATAATGACTTTAGTATTGACTAGTCTCGGGGAACGTGCGTTGCACGTTTGTCCACTGATCATTATTCTACAATGAAAAAATATTGATTTTATCATGTAAATTTTGTTAATAAAAAATTATGACAATGGAATAGTGTATTTTCAATCTTCCAAGAAGTATGGAAAACTAAACAAGATAATATAATCTCGAACGATAGGAATATATTGATGAATTTCTACTCTAAAATGAATAAATGCGTGTAAATACTCTTAACAGAATTACCAGACCGGAAGA
>JBCEWC010012600.1:0-15728 GCA_038996855.1 Solanum aculeatissimum | reverse complement strand
TAGTATGTTGTTTCCTAGTTGGACTTGGATTAGATTGTAGTATCTATAAATAAGACAGTTCAATAATATTTTTTCTCCCATATTTCTCACAGACGGCAAATAAGATTGATCAGAAAGAACCTCTCTATATAGGTCCCTCAGATGCTTTAGGCAGTGGTTATCCCTATCAAACTAACTGAATCTGAGAATTATGGAGTGTGGAGCGGATCGATGGGGAAAAGAGAATACGTTTTCGTAACAGGTTCATGCATAAGTTAACTATATAGAGATGAATTACATAAGCAATAGACATGCAATGGCATCATATTGTCTTGGCTGATGAGTACAGTCAGTGAAGAACTTCTTAGCGGAGTTGTATATGCTACTGGTGTTTTGCAGTTTGGGCAGATTTGAAGGAACAACTTGACAAAGTAAATCGAATGAGGATTTAGCAGTTGCACAGGGATGGTTTTATGGTGTATTGTAATGCTCAAGGATTGATATTGGTTGTGTTTGATGCAACACGGAGGTGGCTTGAGTTGCTGAAGGATTATGATATCAATGGGTTGTATCATTCGGGTAAGGCTAATATAGTGGCGGATGCCCTTAGTAGGTTTTTCAAGGTTAGTGTTGCTCATGTTGAGGATAAGAACAAGGAGTTGGTTCGTGATGTTCATAGGCTTACTCATTTAGGAGTTCATTTGATAGATTTCAAAGATGGTGATGTGATTGTGCAAAATGGTTCAGAGTCATCCCTTGTGAGTGATGTGAAAGCAAAGCAAAAGGATGATCCAATTTTGGTGGAATTGAAGAAGATGGTTTTTGAAAAATCTAAGGCTTTTCCAAAGGAGAGATGGTATGCTTCGATATCAGGATCGATTGTGTGTTCCGAATGTAGATGGTTTGAGGCCACAGATTTTGTCAGAAGCTCATAGTTTTCAATATTCTATTCAGCCAGGAGCCACTAAAAAGTATCATTATTTGAGGGAGGTTTATTGGTGGAATGGCATGAAGAAGAATATAGCGGATTTTTGTGGAAAAGAGTCTAAATTGTCCACAAGTTAAGGTTGAGCATAAAAAACTCAATGGTTTGGCCGAAGATATTGAGATTCCTACTTGGAAGTGGGAAGAATTGAATATGAACTTCGTTATAGGTTTACCTCATACTCGTCGTCAATATGATTCTATTTGAGTGATTGTGGACCGAATGACTAAGTCGAAACATTTTTTCCGGTTAAGACTTCTTATTCAACTAAGGACTATGCCCAACATTACATTCGAGAGATGGTTAAATTGCATTGTGTTCCATTGTCCATCATATCGAATAATGGTACTCCGTTTACCTCTCACTTTTAGAGATTGCTTCAGAAGGGTCTTGATCTTCAAGCTAAGCTTAGTACAGTTTTTCATCCACAGACCAATGGTCAAGTCGAGAGGACTAGTCAGACCTTGGAGGATATGTTAAGGGCTTGTGTAATCGACTTTAAAGGTAATTGGGATAATCATTTGTCATTGATTGAATTTGCCTACAATAATAGTTACCACTCCAAGGTCCCCTATTGGGTGGTTTGAGGTTGATGGAGTTGCTTTGATAAGGCCCGAGTTAATTCATAAGGCCATGGAGAAGGTTTGCCATATTAGAGAGAGATTGAAAACTGCCCAAAGCCGACAAAAATCCTATTTAGATATGAGAAGAAGAGAGCTTAAGTTTGAAGTTAATGATTGGATTTACTAGAAAATTTCACCCATAAAGGGTGTGATGCGTTTTGATAAGAAAGGGAAGCTTAGTCCCCATTATGTAGGCCCCTATGAGATTTTGAGGCGTTTTGATAAGGTAGCTTATGAGTTGGATTTGCCATCAAATTTGGCGTCGGTACGTCCAATGTTTCATGTTTCTTTATCGAAAGTGTATTGATGATCCTACTTCAATTGTGTTGTTGGAGAGTGTGGGTGTGAAGGAAAGTCTATCTTATGAGGAGGTTCCAATTGAGATTTTAGATCGTCAAGTCCGGAAGTTCAGGAATAAAGAAGTTTGAGTTAAAGTGTTGACGGAATCAGTCAGTTGAGAGTGCTACTTGGGAGAACGAGGCCGATATGATCTCCCGTTATCCTCATGTCTTTACTCCTATGTACTCTCTCAAATTCATACATTTCAACTATTCTCATGTTTTCATATGCATGCATGTTCATGAAATCAATTTGAAAGTTCATGTTTTAGCTTGGGGTTGATTACTCAACTATTTTATGCATTTTGATATGCTTTGCATTCATGATTGGGTCGTTAGATCTCTTTCCCTATTCTATCCATGCTAGCTTAAGTCTCATTCGAGGACAAATATTCCTAGGGGAGATATTATAATACCTCGAAAGTTGAAAAGTTAATAGGAAATGAGAGTGCAAAAAACTACTGATGCAGGATTCCACGAAGGGGTTTCATGGATTGTGGAAGCCACCCCGTAAAAGACAGCCATCCGGAAGAAATTTCAAGTTCGGACCATGGAAGGTCTCACAGACCATAACGAGTTCCACAGACCATAGACTCATTCGTGGAACAAACTTCAAAGTCTAAGAATTTGGGGTCCACCAGGACGAACCTGTTAGTTTTATGGATCATAGAAGGATCCATAAAACACCAATACTACTTGGGGATGATTTTGGCAAAAGGGAGTTGTCCGAGGGGGTTCTACAGCCCGTGAAAGGAACCACGAGCTGTAGACCTTAACCGTGGAGAAACTACTGAAACTCAAAAATTTACTCTGATTTCCACGAAGGGCCTCTATGACCGGTAAAGAGGACCACGGACCGTGAAAGGGTCCCATGGCCATTGCCGTCAGATAAATTTTCAGAGATATTTTGGACATTTTTATTCTTTTAATATTCGGACAACATCAATTCTAAGTTATTCCTAAGCCCTATAATTAATTTTATACTCCTAAAATTAACCCATTCCCTCAAAACCCCAAAAGCTCTCAAGTTTTCTTCTCCAAGGATCCTTTCAAGGTGAATTAGGGTTCTTCAAGGTTCTTCTTTCAGTTTCAAGGCTAGGATTCGTTCCAGGAATGTGGATATTCATTCATGGATCCTATTCATCCATGGAGCCCAAAGAATTTCAATTCTCCAAATGCTATTTTACCCAATTTCATCTAGGGTTCATGTAAATCTTCATGGGTTCCTTCATTTATAATTCAATTGACATTGTTTTACTTGATTATGCATGAATTTATTAAAATACATGATTTAAAGTTAATTTTCCACGAATCCATGTAATATGCCCAAATTTCTATTATGAACTATGATCATGATATGATGAATGCATCATGCATACTTTATGAAAATGATAAGTTATGTTTTAAAGAAGTCTCTCAAAAAAGAAAGAATGATTGTGAACGGTTTTCTCACAATGAATGATGGTGAAAGGTATTCTCACCTACTTATGGATTTGTAATGTTGAAAAGACAAATTATGACTTAATGAGCTACTCTATGATTATGATTTTATGAAATGGATTGGTATTTGGTAGTCAATTATTTCCTTTTCACATGTTACGACTTGATGATTTATATTATCTATTCCGTTGGAATTTGACTTAGCACCGAGAGGGTTTTGAGGTCGATGCTTAATAAGGGAGTCTCTAGCAGCAACCCTAGGCCCATAACTATGTGACGTCGTAGGTTGTCTTAATTGATTTAGCTGGTGGATCCACAAATAACACATGACATGATACGAAGTCTACCTTGGCAAGCAGCCTCTCTTTTTTCAATGTAGGGGTTACACCAGATTCTATGTTATAGCTTGCATAGTTTTTTTGTTGGTTAAGATTGATATCCCATATATTAGTATGTTTTCTTATTACTTATTCTTTGTCTAGGTTTTCATTATGTTTCTTCAATGCATTGACCATATTCATGTTTTATTTCTATGTTTTAAATGAAATACTTTATCATGTTTTTTAACTTGGTCAATTGCCTATCATGACATGTCGCACATTGTATGCCCCATCGCACGCTCGAGGCTAATAACAGCTATCCGATATCAGAGTTGGTAAGTCCTCATGTTTTGAGGACTTACTTTTATGCCTATTTCAGACTTTCTTTTATTTTGTTTCACTGTATGTCATGAGCTAGGGCCTGTCCTAGCCACATCTATGTAGTAGAGGCTTTCGGACATATGTTTAGATGTTGAGTATATGTTGTCATTTTCAAACTTATCTCGAGACGATTTAGACAATTCTTGTTATACTTCTGCATTATGAATTTTCCTTGATTCAATATACTTGTGTATGCCATGTGGCTAGCTTGCGGTCCTTTGGGATTCTAAGTACTGGATTACGGCTGGGGGCGGACTCATGTAATGGTAAGCTTAGGCAATAGGGTCTTGATTACCATGATACTTTTTCTCCTGTTGCCGAGACGGTGACAGTGAGGTGTGTTATTTCCCTTCTTGTGTCCAGTTTGGTCTTTATGTCAAAGGGATATTCATAATGCCTTCTTATAAGGTGATTAATATGAAGAAGTATAGATGGAGATGCCAGAGGGTTTTGGCCTGCAGGGGAGAAGAAGGCCTGCAGATTCGTCAACTCCTTACATGGTCTTAAGCGCGCTCCCAGACACTGGAATATTAAACTTACAACTGTCCTCCTGAATACACGATTCATAAGGAGTGTTCATGACTGTTGCTTATTCACTTTGGAAAAGGAGGGAATGGTGATCATCTTGGTGTATGTTGATGATTTACTTATCACTGGAAGCAAGGTTCAAATGATTCATGAGGCCAAAGAAGTAGTGCATTAGCAGTTCAAGTTGAAAGATTTGGGAGAGCTCAAGAATTTTTTGGGCATTCAAGTCCTAATATCCAAAGGTGAGTCATTCTGCACCAAAGGAAGTACATATTAGAGCTCATTTCTAACACAGGTCTCACTCATGCAAAGCCAATGTCTACTCCTATAGAATTCAACTTGAGGTTAACGACCTTAGAGTTTGATTAAGCTACTGCAGTACATGAGATGCAGTCTTGAATGATATCACCTCTTTGTAGGAGGCTGATTGGGAAGCGTGTGTATGCTACTATCACTAGACCTAATATCAGTTATGGCGTCCAAACTTTCAGTAAGTTTATGCAACATCGCAAGAAGTCATATTAAGAGGCTACCACTGGAGTGGTAAGATATTTCAAAGTTACAGATCGAGAAGTCCGGGTTGCAAGCTCATCCTACTGAAGAATTGTCTTGTTGGTGTGACTCGGATTGGGGAGTCTCCAGTGTCCTGGAAATCAAAGAAGCAGCATTTCTAGATATTCAACTGAAGCTGAATACAGGAGTATGGCCTCAGTTGTGGCAAAGATAACCTGGTTGCTTCGGTTATTCACTAAACTAGATGTTCACATTCGGATACTTGTCACGGTATTGAGTGGTAGCAAGTCTGCAGTGCAGATAGTAGCCAACCCAATCTTCCATTAGAGGACTAAGCACATAGATATTGACTGCACTTCAGTCGAGATAAGATTAAGGATGGTTTGGTGAAAATAGTGTATGCTCCTCCACACCAACAAATAGTTGATTTGTTGACTAAGGGTCTGGGACAAGCTTAACATCATCACCTGTTGGGCAAGCTTGGAGTTCTCGACATATTACACCCTCAAGCTCGAGGGGGAGTGTTGAAATATTGATGTGAATACATGGCTTGTAAGCATTGGACACTGTTCCATTGGGTGTGTCCATTAAGATGTTGAGTTGCTAATTATGTTAAGCAGTTAACTCTGTGGTATTAAGCTTAGCTGGCAATGAGCTGTCAAAAGATTATTAGTCGGTCAGGTTGTCATTGGGTGATCAAAAGATTATTAGTCGATTAGGTTGTAATTGGGTGATTAACGAGTAAATATTTTTGGAGTAGTCCAAACATGTATATAACGGTGTAGATACAGCTGTAAAGAGCAGTTCTGCTTATTTTCTCAATTTAAAATTTCTTTTCTCTGCTTCTTTTTCATCTTCTGAGTTCTTCCATTAATGAGTTAGTGAGCTTCAAGCTCAGATTTTATCAGGACACAAAAATTTGAATGCAGTTCTAACTTAATCTACATCTTAATAACTTTATTTTCTTAATGAACCACTGACATTTCTCCTCTAACTATTTAACTTAATTTTTTTATATGAACATGTTGTCCGGGGCAGCGCATATCAAAGCATTTCACGGGATACGTCCCACCTCCCACCACCAGTGACAATACCAAGTAACTCTGTCTACCAAGGATAGGACATGAGAAATGGAAAGAATGACCTAGTGTTTTTGTCTCCACTAGAATTCAAACCTGAGGCCTCACATCTCTCAACCACTTCTTTCACCACTAGGCCACACCCTTAGATACCTATTTAGCTTTAGAATTTTCAAAATTGAAATTTTTACACACATTTCTTTTTGGCTAATCTGTACAGAAAAATAGAAGATTCAATTATCATAATGAGTAGTGTGCGTTCATTCTTTTATTTAAAATCCTGATCATATCATAAGTGAAATTGTTCCCCGTAGATTCCACTTTTTTGGCACACAAAACTTACTACTTTACAACATTCTCTATCGATTCAAATGCGAACGAGGAAGAGAAAAACATTGAACCTGGTCACACGACGGTGATTGAAGTGAGAGAGGATGAGTCTCGGCTGCCACCCGATGGAGAGAGTGATCATGTTTTTCAGCTTTGTAATCTCGAAGTCGAAATTTGAGTTCCATGAAGAATCAAACTACAGTATCTGCCAAACTATGCGGAGTCCGACTCGTGCAGAAGAGCTTTTGACTTCGTTTGCTGGTGGGATACCGTAATGAAGCTCGAGACTTGTGAGGTGTTTTTCGTGTAGAAGAGCTTTTGATTTTGTTTTGCTTAATTTGTACTTTAGGGCATTTGGAGGACTTTTTTTTTAAGCCGCTTATAAATTTACTTGATATCGGTGTCCGTGTTAGCACGGGTTAATATTTGTTATTTTTTTATCTTAATTTATATAATATACATAGAATTTAGAAAGTTACTTAAATATATTATTTTTTTTAATTTCTATATATAGATATATTCCTACTATTAAATATCTAAATTTACAATATTTTCTACGTAATTTTTGAACTATATAATACATATTACCCTTTTTATTTCATTTTATGTGATGTTAATAGATTAATTTTAATAATCAATTAATTTTTTGTTGTTTGCTTGAGCAGTTGAATTAAATAATACATGTTACTTCTTTTGTTTCAGAACTATTTTAAATCATTAATTAGCATGTCAAGTAGTATTTTTTACACCATTTTTAGATGTATGAAATACTTTAAAATAAGACAAATAAATTAAAACGAACGAACGATAAAAAATTATGGATATACCCTCAAGCTCCTCAAGCTGCTATTTGTTGCTTGCTTGAGCAGGTGAAACTCCCTCTTAAAATATTTTAAGTTGTCAGCTATCACGATTTATGATATCTTTATGCTCTTGTGCAACATGTTTTTTAGAACTATTTTAAGTCATTAATTATCATGATTAGTAGTATTTTACACGATTTTTAAATATATAAAACATTAAAACTAAGACAAACAAATTAAAATGGAAGAATCACGAAAAATTACGGATATACCTCAAGCTGCTCAAGCAGACATGTCAGTGTGTTGCCTGCTTGATTCTACTTCGTTTCATTTCATGTGACGTCGATAGATTAATCTCAATGATCAATCAAATTTTTTATTCATTTTAAAAATATTTTAAGTTGTCAATTATCACCATTTATGGTATCTTCTATACTCTTACGCAACATGTTTTTTAGAACTATTTTAAGTCATTAATTAGTATGCTTAGTAGTACTTTTTACACCATTTTTAAATGTATAAAACACTAAAAATAAGACAAATAAATGAAAACGAAAGAACTATAAAAAATTACGGATATACCCTTAAGCTACTCAAGCAGGCATGTTGATCTGTTGTCTGCTTGAGCAGGTGAAACTCCCCCTTAAAAAATTCTAAGTTGTCAATTATCACAATTTATGATATCTTTTATGCTCTTACATAACATGTTTTTAGAACTATTTTAAGTCATTAATTATTATGATCAGTAGTAATTTTGACACAATTTTTAAATATATAAAACACTAAAAATAAGACAAATAAATTAAAAAGGAAGAAACACAAAAAATTACGGATATACGCTTAAGCTGCTCAGGCAAGCATGTCAACTTGCTGCCTGCTTGAGTAGCTCAGGAAGTTGTCATGTCGACGACCAACAACTTTCTTTGCCACTTCTATTCATTTTTTTAAAAAAATATTTTGTCAATTATCACCATTTATGGTATCTTTTATACTCTTGTGCAATATGATTTTTAGAACTATTTTAAGTCATTAATTAGTATGCCTAGTAGTATTTTTTTACACCATTTTAAATGTATAAAACACTAAAAATAAGACATACAAATTAAAATGGAAAAACTATAAAAAATTACGAATATATCCTCAAGCTGCTCAAGCAGGCATGTCGACCTGTTGCCTACTTGAGCAGGTGAAATCCCTCCATAAAAAAATTTAAGTTGTCAATTATCATGATTTTAATATCTTTTATGCTTTTACGCAACATGTTTTTTAAAACTATTTTAAGTAGTTAATTATTATGATGAGTAGTATTTTTTACACAATTTTTAAATGCATAAAACACTAAAAATAAGATAAAACAAATTAAAACGGAAGAAGCACAAAAAATTACGAATATACCATCAAGCTGCTCAAGTTGGCATGTCGCCTTGCTGCCTGCTTGAGCAACTCATGAAGCTGGTATGTCGACGGCCAGCAACTTACTTTGCCACTTCATTAATTATCATGATCAGTAGTATTTTTTACACAATTTTTAAATATATAAAACACTAAAAAGAAGACAAACAAATTAAAACAAAAGAATCACAAAAAATTACAGATATACCCTCAAGCTGATCAAACGGGCATGTCGACTTACTACCTGCTTAAGCAACTCAGGAAGTTGTCATGTCGACCACCATCAGCTTCCTTTGCCACTTCTATTCATTTTTAAAAAAATTTAGGTTGAATTTTGTTTAGATATATGTTATTTTCAGATCTAGTGTCTGTTATTGGGCTATTATATTTGTTAATCTAGTTGAATGAAGGGTTGGATGATTGTATTATGTTGACACATTCTTGGTTTTGTTGAATGTTTGAATCGATGTTATTGTTATATCATCATGTTTGGCATCCATCTTTGCTTGTTCTGTTTTCTCTGAATTTGTAGTCGTCTATGCTTCCAATAGCTATTTCATGCTATCAACAAGTGTTTAAGTCTCAAGGTTCACTCATACTCTTAACTGAACATTTATTTTCGTTGTTTTGCCTTCATTTTCGAACTTTATAGTTTTGTTTATGGTAATTTTTAGCCAGTTTAGTTAATGATTTTGTTTTGTTTTGAGTTTATTTATATCCTCCTCTTCCAGGATTTCTTGTTTTACATTAGATTAAATCAAGAGATCAAGTTTTCCCCTAATCAATGTGAGATCAAGTTTTCCCCTAATCAATGTGTACCGTTGTGCTCCATTCTAGCTTTAATACATGTTAGAGTACCTTTGTTTTGAAGTCTATTTCTTCCCAGTATCTTTAAGGGGATAAAGTTGATTTAACTTGCATCATGACAGTTGATTTGTGGTTGTTGGTCATGGTAAAGTGTAATATGGCTTATTGGCATGTCTAAGTTCTCCCTGTGGGTTGTTCGTAATTCAAAGTTTCACATATTTTTTTTTATTATTACTTTCTCATTTATGACTAGTTGTATGCATAAAAATGCCCTAGTTCTTCATGTTTGATGGAGTCTATCTCGTCTAATACATGTTACGATGTTGTTGTCTTTTGTCAAAAATACCCTCTTCTAATTTCTAGAATTTCAAAGTGTTAGTTATGGTTGAATGTGAAAAAAATGTTTACTTTGCTTTGTTAGAATGGATCACTGTTTTCCCTTTAATCCTGCACTATTCATGGTTAAGATTTGTTAACTTCAAGAGTAGTATCTTTAAATATGAATCTGTCCTTATTTGTTCTTGACAATAGATGCTTGAAATGTAGGGTTGTTTCCTATGTTTTTGTGTTTTAATATTGAGCTTAATAGTATAAGCCAATTTGTCTAACATGCTGCCTCGAGTTTAATGTAGTATATTCTTTATCTTTGGTTGTATCTGGTTAAGTATGTATTCATTACTAGTTATCATTTATTTTGCCATCGTTAAAGTAGTGGTGATTTAGACATGTCTCTGTTTCTTTAAAAAAAATTAATAATAATAATAATAGGAAAATTGAAAAGAATTTTTCTTTAATCAATTTCAAGTGGGTTTCACATAGTATATGTTTAGTTCCTTTTCTTTTTTTCTGAAAAGTTTGTTTACTTTTTCGTCAAATGTATGCAGCTTCATGCTAGAATATGGACATGTAAATGTATTATTTGCATATTAAATCTCCTACTCTTGTTAATTCATTTCTTGTGTGTTGTTTCTTTTCATGCGAGCTTGCCCTTAAGTCCATGATGGACTCTCCAGTACCCCTCTTGCGTTCGGGCCATAAAAGCCCAATATCTTTGCGTCATTTCTTCTTGGAGCAGAAAAAGGGTCAATTTGGCAAGTGGATGGAGGTTGTTATACAGGAGCGCACGAGAAATTTAGGGTATATACATGAATATACACTTAGCCTATAAAATGAAAAATGGGCTAAAAAATCAAAGGAAGGCAGCAACAATATAAGGGCTAGACAGGCCCAGTTCTTTTTTTGGAGAAATTACAAAAATACACAATATTTGGAAACTTAATTACAATTATTTCCTAGTATTTAAAAAAATTACTAAAATTCTCATATTTCGCTGATACATAACACACATTTATAAACTATCAGTTAGTTTCACTGATACCTAACAAAATAACCCTAAATTTTCGCATTGTATCAATGATGATGTTTATGTATCGACGTTTCTTAAAAAATAAGGGATTTTTAGTAATTTCAAAAAAAGTTGGTATATTTTGAGACTATGCATGTAAAGTATGAGATTTCTATAATTTGCCCTTCTTATTTTTAGAAGGAATCTGTCAAGCTCAATTTTATTTTGTTTATGTTTATTCTTTTCTTTGTGTTATTTGTTCGTTTGTATTAAATTCTAACTTTAACTTTTCTTTTATTATTTTAGTTTTAATCTAATTTAATCCCCCAAGATGTCAAAACCATTTGTGTTAAATTATATTCCAATGATTTAGTGATTTTGGTGGTAGAGTAATATTTTTAAAGTTAATCAAAATATTTCTAATCGTCGAACAATCGCAGTTAAGTGATCACTTTAAGTGATTAATTTCTTCTTAAAGTGAAAATTGAACCCCTTACTCTTTTCTCTAAAATTTTAGAACTTGTTAGGTTTTAAATTCAAATTAGTTTTCGTGGCAACTCCATAATTTCAAAAATTGATTTTAATTGAATAATTAAACTAATTTTTTGAAAATAAATCATTTTCTTAAATTAACAAGTTAAAGAGATTTTTAAACAAAAATGAGAATAATTATTTTGAAATAATACTTTTATCAGAGATAAAGAACATGTTTAAAGAATAGAATATTTTTTAGTCGATTAACTAAAGGACATTTTGAGCCAAAATATTAATGGCATAGACATATTTGAGCTATAAAGTATTGACTTTTTAGACCAAAACTTTTAATAAATGGTTTTTAAAATTTAATTTGTGTAACACTTGTGTACTGGTATTGTACAGTAAAATATCATTTTCAATTATAATTTTAAAATCCTTTTCTTTTTCATAAAAGTTGTCCGAATTAATTAACGCACCAAAACTATTTCAATAAAATAACTTTATCTAAAATTTAAATAAATGAAAAAAAATCACCTAATATGTTTTATATTTTTGTTTGAAAGCTACCTAGATACTCAAATGGATCCAAGAATACCACTGATGAAAAGGAAATCAACTTTTGCCGCCATATAATAATGATGAAATGAAATTGCGTCTAAAATAATTCAACTCCATTTTATAAAAGAGTAGGTATAATTACAAAGGAAACTTCAAAAATGATCATAAGACAAACCGTCCACCTACAATTATATACTAATATTAAAATACTACTAAGGAAAAAAGAATGTCGACCCTTATCCAAATTGCATGCTAAATTTCTCAATTCAATATCCTGTTGGAAACTTGCAACTACCATATTCTGCCATACAAAAAAATCAATGTTTAGATCAAGCAAATAATTGAATGATTTGCTACCTAATGGATAGTTACAGATGGTTATTTATTATTCTACCCTTACATAATTAAATATGAATATAATGAGACTCTTATTGAATCAGAAATTTATACTCACTTGGATGTTGAGTAACGACGTAAGCTGCTCCTCCAAAATCGCACGTGCCAGTCCCACGTGCTTTTTTCTGATAATAGCTATTGAACGCATACGAAGCATGTGCCTCAAGTGTATCAGGATCATAACACGTGGCACCCGACTGAATCGGACGGCAATCAGCTCCACCTTCTCCACAAGCATAGTCCAGCGCCGCTTGCAGCTTCTCAGCCCCAGCTTTCTCATTCGCCACGCACCACGTGTTCGCCGCCTTGCTCACCTCAACATCTCCGCCGATAGCCGGCGATGCCGAGGGAGATGGCGTCGTCACCACCTGGTTTTTACTTCCAGTAGTGGGCCCGGCTTTCAAATCTTCTTGGGTAAGCGGAATATCGTAAACCTTTTGTTTATTAGGGTAGAAAAGCCCGTAGTTCCTTTCGGAAATGGGCCCGGGCTTTTGATTCTCATTGAACAAAGCGAATAAATAGACGTTAAGAGGTTCATCGGGCCTTAAGGGGGTCCCACTTCCGGTAAGCACTCTTCTTACCAAATTGCCGTTGTAAGCAGCAGCATTGGCAGGACTTGCGCCGGCCTCATTTTCGTCGCCCTTCGAAGGCCATCCAGTCTCAGTAATCACCATTTTCACATCATCGAAATTCAATGCTTTCATTGCTGCATAAACAGCATCGATTTGAGCCTCGAAAAGGCTTTTGTAAACAAGCCCATTGTTGGGATCCGTCACACCTTTGTTATCCCGAAACAAAGCGTAATCCAACGAGATCGTGTCCGTATTCGCTGCATAAGCAAAAAAGGGGTAAATATTCACGGCTAAGTAAGAACCGGTTTGTTTGAGGAAACTCAACATGGGTTTAATAACCGGTTCGATGAGATCCGTTTTGAAAGAACCGGAGGATGAAGGGTAGGAATTTTGCAGGGCACTAAGTGCAACAGGGGATGAAACTTTGATAGACGAAGCAACGCCGTATTTGACAAGAGATGAATAAACATTTTTCATGGCGGGTACTAGATAGGGGGTTGTATTTTTGGGGTCTACAAACACTTCATTTCCAACGGCGATTGATTCTATAATTGTTTTCGGGTAATAAGGAAGAATGTTTGATTGAACCCATGAATCAGTATAAGATTGTTTAGAAGCTGCATCAGAGAGTTGCTCGTTCGGAAGGGCAACAGTAACTGATATATTCGAGCCAGAAAGAGCCGTTAGAACAGCGGAATCAGTATCATATAGCTTTATTCGGTTAATGCCTTGGGTTTTGAGGAGCTGACTCACTTCTGCTGGAGAGGGAAGATCATTAGCAATTCGGCCATAATTGATACCAATGGATCCTGAATATGCAACAGAGACCAAAGAGAGAAGAATAAAGAGAGATGGTAATGTAATGAAAGCAGCCATGCTCTGGAGGAGAAAACAGAGCAATGAGAATTTTAGGTGGAGGAAAAAGAGGAGAAGAGAGGATATTGTGTTACTGGTGATTATGGTTGAGTTTATATAGAGAAAAGGAAGTGGGAGTATTTCTTGGGGAAGAAAGAGTCGTGCATGTTGTTAATGGGGTAGAGGGGTGTTGTTAGTGGTTAAAATAAAAGGAGTGGGTAAGAAAAAATTAACAAAATGTGGTGAGAGTGGGGTCACCTATACAACTTCATTAATTTTGCACAAGTATTTCATAAGTTAATATGTACGTAAAAAGTTATATGAAACATAAAAAAGAATTCTTTTTACCTTATAAGGTTGGATATTATATCTATAATATATTAAAAACGTTTTTGTTGTTTGAACTTTTTGTCATTATTAAAATATTTTATTTTAGATAAAATTATTTTTTCACTATTTTTCTTAATTTACTATTTTATCTTTTATTTATTTTGTTTCAAGATTCACTTTTAAATTAAAATTTTTTTATATTTAGAATTCTATCTTAGGACTATTCTATATAAATAATTGTATAGGCTAGGAAGAAAAAAGGAAAAAAATATTATTATGTTTCCAAACTTTGAAGTTAACTAAAATTTTGATATGAGATAAACTTGTGATGTTATTTGAACTTTTTGCGCTTCGTTAAAATACTCTTCTTTAAACAAAATCATTTTTTTCACTATTTTTCTTTATTTATTATTTAATCTTTTATTTATTTAGTTTGAAAAATCACTTTTGAATTAAAATTTCTTTATATTTAGAATTCATTTTTATTTAACACTATTCTATCTAAATAATTAACTAAAATTTTGACTATTAAATATTTTGTTAATAAAAGTATATATTATATCAAATTTAAAAAGAAAAAATTCAATAAAATTATGTTGGAAACATTAAACTACTCCTTTTATATTAAGGAATATTTTGTTACATTAAATTTTAATTAGTTAATTATTTAACTCTAAATTATTACTTTATGTATACAACTATTAACATATTTATATTATAAACAATTGAATTGATTTTCTCATCTTTGTCATTGCACAATAGACTAAACTATTGCATCAAACTAGTAGATTTATTTAATTTTATTTACATGAATATTTTATTTATTTAATGATAAGTATTATTTATACATGATTTTTAAATTGACACGGCACATACGTGTAAAACACATACACTGAACTAGTATATATATATTGTGAAATGGACAGATGAGGCTGTGGAGGTCAATAAACATACCGCTCGTATTACTTGGCCCCTGTTAATTTGATACACCTCTTAATTAAAAGTATATTTTGTTAAATTAATTTTATTGATGATATTTTAAAATTTAAAATTTGACTAATATTACATCATGAAGTATAATAGTTATTTATTACGAAGGGATTGTTTGGTATGAATATAGGATATAACATATTTTATGAATTGAAACTGCTAATAGGGTAAGTTGTGAAAATTGAGGGCTTGGTGGCTGTTAGGTTTGGAAATTAAAAAAGGTGACAAGTTTGACCTTTCAAATTCAAACTTGTCTTTAATTAAATATTAATGATGATTAAGTTAATCAAGGGCTAAAGTGTATATTTTTAAAACTTAGCAACTATTTTTTTTAACTTTTAAAACTTAGCAACTACTTAATTTTAAAAAAAAACTTTTACAATTTAAAAAATAATTCAAAAACAAATACATCTTTTCACCTCACCAACTTCTTTTTCTCTTTCCTATTTCCCCCAAATTTCTCTTCTTCTCCTCCGGACGGTTCTTCCATTTTCTTCTTCTTCTTCTTCTTCGTTGTTAGCAGTTAGGGTTTTCATTTTCTCTTCGTCGTCGTCCGTCGTTCCTCCACCAGTGTCAGCATTCCTCCGCTCGTCGGCGTCTCATTCTCCATCGGTGCAGTCCCCCATCGTAGGTAAGGATTTTATTCTCGGTGGTTTTGGTTTATGTTTTTGTTGTAGAAATGATTAT
>JBCEWC010012599.1:0-15729 GCA_038996855.1 Solanum aculeatissimum | reverse complement strand
TATATTTGTTTCTATATATGTGCCCTTGTCATGTAGGTTGTCATAGGCTCATGTGCATATTCATTTGCATTCCCGCACACTTTGTGCTTAATTGTGCTAACCCATATTTCTATCTACATGTTCTAACCATATAGGTTCCCACGACAACTTCTAAATTCTACTAAATGACGTGTAATCATTCTTGAAAACTTGCAATAGTGGTGAGCCCTTTTGTTCAAGGGAAATAGCCATTTTCATTCGACCTAGGTTATTATGTTGTTCACTTCCATTTATATATTGAGGGTGATCCTCAAACTATATCGAGGCCCCGTCTCATCTATATAAAGGCTTATGGACAAACTCTAAACTCTTGTACACCGACTTAAATGTTGAATGTTATGTTCATGAAAGCTTTGCTTATTAGACTTAACTATGAGTATTGTCATTCATTATGCTTATGATATGAATGTAGGGATTTTTATATGTGTTACGTGAACTCATGTTTATCCAATTCCTGAAAATGTCCCCATAGTTTGAATCCCAAGTTCCCAACTCCTTAGAATTTAAATGTTATATGTCTATTTTCCGCGCTTCTGGACCGATGATGAGTGTAATGATGCTATGATGGCTTGATTGAGGACTTTAGGGTTCTCCTTCGCCATGTCACATCTAGGCCCTTTATCCTGGTCGTGACAAATGATGTTCATGTTTTATGCCTTAAAGGTGTGCTAATAGATCTATATAGCTTTTAATGTACACTGACCATGCTAGGATAGAGCCAAAAGGGTGGGGTTAAATGATGGTTCTCACCGTGGTAGGATAGAGCCTATAGGGTAAGGATCGAGTTTAACTTGACAAAGTAATCTTCTCTTACCTTGATGTATAGCGAACATCAATATTCCATGTTATAGCCCACATGATCTTATGAATATCAATTATGGTCCTATTCCCATATATGTATGCTAAGGTTATGAATGGATTTTAATGATTTCTCTCCTCATGATTTTAAACTTGCATGCTCACACATATTGTATCCTTATCTTATGGCCTATGATTATACATATTGATATTATGATTATGTCCTTTCATCAATGGCATACCTACATACTTAGTGCAATCTATGTACTAACACATACTTCTTGGCCTACATAATCTTACCATGTAGTGATGGATGATGAAGCTACAATTCCATTTCGTGGATAGACTAGAATCTTAAGATTGAAAACTTTTTGGTGAGTTCTCATGATTCGGGTACAATCCTTATGATGTTTTTCCTTTATGATGAGACTTTATTACCTTCATGCGTTTTATGTATATATTAAGGGTGAACTAGAGAGCTATGTGCTAGTCCCCGCCAAGGTCTATAATGTAGAGGCATGATTTGGACTATGGCATGATGTATGTTCCCTTAAGAGGTACTATGAAATTCTATTTCTATGTACTTTTTCTTGTTAACTCTTTTATGTATGCTCATTTAACCTTATGAATGCTTATGATATGAACACTAGGCTTAGATGGGATGCCTTCGGGTGTCGCATTTGTTGTATTGCGGCTAGGACCTAGGTATGGGTTGTGATAAAAAGTGGTGTCAGAGCACAAGGTTTGAAAGCATCCTAGGGAGTTTAACACGTCGCGTCAAGTAGAGTCTTGTTCATTGGTGTGAAGCACGCCACATCCCTGAATAGGAGGTTATGAGACATTTTACGAAAACTTCACTTCTTTGTATTCTATATCGTGCCTATAAACTTTTTCATATCCTAACGTTTGTCCCTTGGTGTTTTCAAAATTGTTGTCCACGACGTGCTCCATTACAAAGGAGAAATAATGCTATTGCAAACCAATCTCCTTTGGCTCTTCAAGTCCTTCAAGCGGATCAAGTTTCTAATAAAGAGTTTAGAGTCACAATGACTATGTTGGCTCAAGTTGTTGCTTCACCAAAGACTCCTATTCAGGCTTTGAGGATAAGGGACTTTGCAAGAATGAATCCATAATATATTCCATGGTTCAAATATGGATGAGGATCCACAAAAGTTCATTAATGAGGTGTACAAGGTAGTGGAGATTATTGGGGTGTCTTCCTAAGAAAAGGCCGAATTGGTAGCTTATGAACTTAAGGGAGTCGCTCAAGTTTGGTTCACTCAATGGAAGTCTAAGAGGGTTGAGAAGGTGCTATTGGTGGGGAGATGTTTAAGTTCACTAATATTCTGCTGAAATGCAGCACTTTTGACGCTTAAAACATGGAATTTTTGTCTGTTCTCATAGCGATGTTAGTGGGATTGATTATGTTTATATCTGTTTTGTAGAATTTCAGTGTTGGCATACTTTTTGGGCAAAGTGTACTGAAGGTGTAAATTTTGATAATCTACGGAACACTTAATGGGTCATGGAATAGTTCATGAGTAATGGATGGGGTCTCTTAGCAATTTCTAGTGAGGAGTGAATTTCTGAGTTAAACTCTATGAAGGAATTATACGAGTGGTAGATCACTCCACGAGTCATAGAGTGTGGTCATGCCCTGAGGATCAGAAAGTGAACAAGTTCTGAAAGGTCCTTAAACAACACCCCCTCCCACGGGTCATAGAATCTTACATGACCCGTGGAAAGGTCTCATAGATGGTTTCAAGAATCTAATTGCAGTCCATAAAACCCCGACATACAAGTTGTAGATTGATGCACGAGTTGTGAACTAGCCTATAGAATGTGTCGACATAGTTTTCCTATTCCATTTTGGTTTTTTTTTTTGGCGCCATTGACGAAGAATATGACTAGACTTGGTTAATTCAAGTAATTTGGGGGGTTAATCCTTATTTCCCTAATTTTACATGTTGTTTTTGCTTTTGTGTGCAAGTGTAGTGTATGCAAAACACTCAAAGTCGAGGCAATCCATTGGCTCTGTTTGATCCAGAGATCCAAATAATACTAAGGAGGATGGCCCAGGATAATACGAATAATGTTGTTGGTGATGCGATGAATGCAGCACTTAATCCAAATGACAAAAATGCACCTCTGCAAAATCCAAAACCACAAGGTCTGCAAGCTACAACAAATCAATGGCCCCAATACAGGCTTGATCCTATGGCGATGGATGTCACGGGAAATATTATGTTACCTCCACTACCAGATTACACTAAGGGATCATTTTGTTGGGAACCACTTATTCAAAGATTAGTTATCCGGGGATTAATTATCCTGGGATAAGTTATCCCACCATGAATATGGGATAACTTATCCTATCACTATGGTATAACTGGTGGTATAAGTTATCTCAAACTTGGCAACCAAATAAGAAACTAAAATTTTATCCCTTCACTATTTTTTATCCCATCACTATTTATTTTTACCCCTCACACCAAATAACCCCTAAGTTTGTTGTGTCAAGTGGGTTGTTACAGATGTTGCAGAACCACGGATTGCTCGCGGACCTACCATTAGAGGATTCACATAACCGTCTACACAGTATTATGTTTGTATGTGAGAGTATAATGGGAAACCAAAACCTATCCATAGATATCATTGGGCTTTGTGTTTTCCCAGTTTCTCTTACAAGTAATGCAATGTTATGGTTATCTGAGCTCCTACATAGTTCGATCACCAGTTGGGTAGAATTGTTGAAGGCCTTTTTAGAGAGGTACTTCCCCATATAAAAGAAACTAAAATTAAAGTCTGAGATTAAAAATTGTAAGCAAATACCAAGTGATTCGATTAGTGCTATATGGGAGAGGTTCACTAAGTGTTTGAGACGTGTCCGTGACCACAAGATTGTTGAAGAAGCCTTGGTTGAGATCTTCTATTAATTCCTTGATGAGAATGGCCAAGCAGTTACTAATAGTATTATGGGAGGGCTTATTTATAGATTATACATTCTAAGAGGTATTTGAGAGGCTTGAAAGAGTCGTCAAAACAAATTGTTCATGGGGAACAAGGGATACATCTACCACAAGGAGCTCATTTTCAGTTAGTACTAGTCTGGCGCAGACATAGGCAAGTGAGAAAGTGATACAAAAACTTGTGTGGGTCAATACCAATGTGGATATGTTGATGAAGAAAAATCTAGAATGAGTAAATGTTGTAGCTCATTAACCTCCACGTATACCTATGTACTAGGAGCCTTATAAGGAGGACACATGTTTTGTTGCTAATTAGATGGAGGGTTTTCAGACCAACACCCAAGGGTCCAATTAGGACTATTAGCGTCAAGGTCAAGGGAACCAAGGTTGAAACTTTAGGAGAGATGGCACCTTCAGAGATAACAACAGAGGAGGCTATCATGATAGGAATAAGGGACTGGACAAGGATGTTGAATGGGGTTGTAGAGATGGCTTCAAAATGGTCTATATGTTCCACTGCATAATTAGGATTTTGGAGTTAGATCCTCTCGCATTGAGGATATATTTGACCGATTATTGAAGAAGGTTGATGCACAGGATGAGACACTAAAGGGGATGAAGTCTAACATCTCCAGCATCAACCAGAAGATTGAGTCTCATTTTGTGGTAATTATGAAATTGGAGCAATAATTCGGCTAGATATCAACTCAGTTGAACCAATTCTAGAAAGGTACACTGCCCAATAACATAGTGCAAAATCCTAAGAATAAGAGGCAGTGTATGGAAATCATAACTAGCAGTGGAATGTAGACCATTAATGCTGCAATACCATTGGATAATGGTGATGTTCGTGATGAGAGTGTTATGAACAGACAGATTGAGACTGGAGATGATCGTGTAGAGAATGAGAAAATTTACGCAGCGCCAAAATCGTTAAGACCCATTCCTCATCCTCATCCTTCCTTCCCTAAAAGACTAAAGAAAAATGAGGAGGAATGTATGTTCAAACACTTTATCTCTATGTTGAAGCATCTCTCTATAAACATCCCACTGATTGAAGAATTGGAGAAGATGCCTAGGTACGCCAAGTTTATAAAGGATCTAATTACGAAAAAATGTACTGTGAGTCAAGAGCTTTCACAAGAGCTCCAACATTGTAGTGCAATTTCAACTAGGTCCTTAGTAAAAAAACAAGAAGACCTAGGAGCACTCACCATTACTTGCACCACAGGTGATGTGGAGTTCGCAAGGGCATTGTGTGATCTTGGTGTCAGCATAAATTTGATGCCCCTTGAGATCTTTAAGAAACATTCTCTAGAAACCCCTACCTCAATAAGCATGAGACTGTTGATGGTTGATCGAACGGTGAAGAAGCATGTGTGTATACTTTATGACATCCTCGTCAAAGTTGATAAGTTCATATTCCCCCCAGACTTTGTGATCCTAGATTGTGAGGTCAACTTCAAAGTCCTAATCATCTTGGGAAGGTCTTTCCTAGCCACTGGGTAAGCCATAGTGGATATGGAATCTGGCCAACTCAAGTTTAGATTAAATGACGAAGAAGTTGTCTTCAACATTTATCAGTCAATAAAGAGGCCAGATGAGCTAAAGATAGAAGTATGGGCCATTGATGAAGTCTGCGTAATCAGATGTTCCAAGTCATGCCGCGATAATAAATCAAGCGCTACTTAGGAGGCAACCCAAGAGGAGTGAGATGCTTGGGAACCTAGGTATGTTTACTTTTGACCTCATTTTTTCACTTATGATAATTTGTGTGCATTGGGGATAATACATAGCTTTTTCGATAGGGTATGGGTAGTTATACACCTTAGTGAAGTCTGAGTAGCCCTGGTCTATAACTATCCTAATTTTTTATCTAAAGAATTTTTCTGCCTGTGTTCTTTTTCCCTATGGATATTAACTTTCTGTTAAACTGGCATGTTTTGGATGTTTAGGTAGTATCAGTAGCATAAAGTACCTATATCTATGGCATAGTAATTTTTTTGTTGAAAAATAATACCCACCAGATTTTTGATTAGTTAGTCCTTATAGACCATGCATGATTAGTTGTTTGACAGTGCTTGTTCTGATAAGTTAGGCTAAATTATAATAAAAAGCATGATCTGAATAGTCTGTGTTGACATGTATGTTGTGCCATGTGTGAGTGAACTTAAATTGCATGATTTATATACAGTAATTCAATTCAGAACTTGCCCTCTTGCTCTGACTTAGACTGTAGGTTAGATGGTTAGGAAAGGATCTTAGGTCGTTGTTCTTAATAATCCACTTAGCCTAAATAACCCACATAATGTGTTGTATATCTTTTGTTCCCTGTGTTTGAACTATGCATAGACCTCTTTCTTTGTAAATTCCCAAGTAACCTTTCCTTGATAAATGATAAGTCCTAAACTTAGCCCCGGTCCTTTCTTGAACATTGTGCACATTAACTAAAGCTAAACGTTTAAGTTTAGGGTGGCTACCAAAAGTGTCCCTGGTTCTGGGAATGGATATTGTGTACCTCAACGCAGGCCAAAAGCTTAAGTTAAGGGTGGCTGGTGATAGGAAAATCATGTAAAAAGGGGGAAACTAGTGATACAGAAAAAGGGGAGGAAAATGTGCTTAAGGGTGCGAGAAAAATAAAAAAAATCCTAATCAGTGTCCTAAGAAGGAAAAGACTTTGAAAAATAAAGGCATTGTGTAAAATGAGAACAAAGCACCCTAAAAAGCTTAGAAAAGGGAGAAAAAGTGGAATGAGAAAAAGATAGGTTGGTAGGGAAAAAGTATAGAAAACTTAGTGTCAAGGAGGGTCATTAGTAACTATATTCCTAAAATATCCCACCAAAGCCTCCTGAGCCTATGTTACAAGCCTAGAAAGTCCTAAAGTGATCCTAGTCCAACTAGCCAAAAGCACTAATCGTGAATTTAGGGGAAAACATATGGTATTGGTCACAATATTTGAATATCATTTGTGAGAATGAGTGTTGTAGTATTGTCCCAAGTACTAAATTTGAAAATATCATCCGAAGTGCGGAATGAGACTTCTTTTTGTGAGGGCATTTGCATTACATTGTTGATATCTGACTAAGTCAATGAGTGTTACTTATTTATGATTGCATGACTTGTCATATTTGCATTGTTAGGTTTATTGATCTGCATTGGTTTTCTGGATAGCTATCTGATATGTATTTGAAAAGAAGTGTGGGTGTTTGTGTTGGATTTTGATAAAGTTTGTACCATTGAGCTGAAGTTTGTGTAACTCTGTACAACTTATATAGATTAACTCTGTTGCTTGAGGACAAGCAATAATTTTAAGTTGGGGGTGTTGATGTGATACTGAAATGAAGCACTTTTAACAGTTAAAACTTTGCTTTTTTGACTGTTCTCATAGCAATGTTAGTAAGTTTAATTATGCTTTATGTTTTTTTGCAGGATTTAAGTGTTGGTATAGTTTTTGGGAAAAGTGTGCTAAAGAAATAAATTTTGATGATCCATAGAACCCTTTATGAGTCATGGAATAGTTCACAAGCCGTGGATGGGGTCTCGTAGCAATTTCCAATGAGGAGTGAATATCTGAGTTAAACTCTACAAAGGAATCAAATAAGTTGTAAATCAATCCACGAGTCATAGAGTGTGGTCGTGCCTTAAGAATCAGAAAGTAGAGAAATTATAAAAGGTCGTCGGATAAAACCCCCCATGGATCGTAGAATCTTACACGGAACATGGAAATGACTCATAGAAGTAGTCTCCAAAATCTAGTTGCAGTCCACAAAAACCCGACATATGAGTCGTAGATTGATGCACAAGTTGTGAACCTACCCGTAGAGTGTGCCAACATAGTTTTCTTATTCCAATATTATAAATAGGATTTTAGGTTATTTTTCATTTAGTTTTTAGTAGTCACAAAGTCTGAACAAGGTTTTAGAGAATACATTTAGGATTTATCATATTCTGAGTGGAAAAACATATTGTGTGTTCTTAATTCGACCTTGTGATTCTAATTGAAGAGTTGGATTTCATATTCTTAATTCATTTGTGTAAGTGCTCAATTGTGTTACTGTACTTCATAATTCCTTCATTTATACTGATAATGCATAGCTAAATCGACAACTAGGGTTGTGGAAACCATGATGAACTAATAAGGTAAAATCGGATACTGTGTAGTTCCTGGAAGGTGTGTTAGATTTTATTAATTAATCTTCTTCACTTTAACTACTTTTTAATGGAGGCCTATGTTAGAAATCACCTAGTGTTACTTGCCAAATCAAGGAACTAATGAATAGAAAAAGAGGTAATTAAAAGGATTCGATTGAGATGTTCTTATCTAATCAATCGAATTGGATCAAAGGGAGGTTTTATTGGGATAAAAGTAAGGGTTAGAATTGTCACATCACAAAGACAGATCAAGTTTCATGATGAAATTTACCTATTCTTTGGATTGAAAGTTTAGGTAAACCTAGTTTATTTTCACCTACATACTGGAAAAGTTGCATTTATCCGATAATCCCAAGTTAGGGATTCATGAGGAACACATTACCCTAGTTAGCTCTTCTACTAATTTTTTATCACCTTCATTATTTTAGTTTAGTTAATTTATTTTACAAAATAAACCACTTTTTCATGGGAAATAAGTAGGTTAATCATCTCGACTTACATTGAATTAATTCTTGAGTCTACCATATTCCCTAAGGGATCGACCCTAACCTCGGTTAGGTTATTTACTTAACATCGACCCCTTTACCTCAAAAAAGAGGTGTGATTTGAGCGACATCAGTCACTTTCCGTGATTGTCTCTTTCCTCTTGAGCTAAGGGAAGCTAAGGTGATGGAATTTATGAACTTGAAGTAGTGTAGGATGAGCATGAGGGAGTATGCCCTCAAGTTTACTAGGTTGTCCAAATTTGCTCCTTCTTTGGTGGCGGACTCTAGGGCTCGTATGAACAAATTATCTTTGGTGTGTCCCATTTGGTAAAGATGAAATATAAGGCCGCCATGCTCATTAAAGACATAGATATCTCTAGACTCATGGAAAATGCCAAACAAGTTGGGAGTGAGAAATTGCACAAGCTGAGATCAAGGGAGTCTAAGAGGACTCATTATGATGGTGGATTCTCTCATGCTAATTCTGGTAGTAGCCAATTCCTACAAAGCAAAGGGTCTTCTTAAGGTTCTCCTTAAAGGTTCGACAAAGAGAAAGGAGCCAATCCTAAGGCTCAAGGTAATGTTGGGAAAGGTGGTGTTATTTCTCCTAGATGTCCTATGTGTGGGAGGAACCATGTGGGTGAATGCTTGAGAGGTACTAATGCATGTTTTGGTTGTGGAAAGATGAGATATAGAATTTTCAAATGTCCTAATATTGCCAATAAAGGTAAGGAAAGGTGTCCCCAAGGTCACGTAGCTCAAAGGGGGAAAGTGCAACATAGTGTCCAATATGTTGAAAGTCTTTAACCATAATGTGTATGCCTTGCTTCACCCCGATGCCAATATCAATTTTGTTACTCCTTATGTTGCCATAAAGTTTGATGTGCTTATGGAATTCTTGTTAGAACCTTATTTTACCTATACTCCCATTGATGCGCCAATCCTAGACCAAAAAGTCTATCGAAGTTATCCCGTGTCGATCTTATATAAAATCTTCTCATATGATTTAGTTAAGCCTTCATATGACTGACTTTGATGTTATTCTTGGTATGGATTTGTTGCATGTAATCTATGCTTCTATTGACTATAGGACCCATAAGGTCACATTTCAAGTCCCTAATGAGCCTATTCTTGAATGGAAGGGGACCAATTTTGTGTTCTAAGAGAAGTTTGTATTTTATATAAAAGCTATGAAAATGACTTTCAAAGATTGCCTATATCATGTTGTCTGAGTCAAGGATATTGAGTCTCACGTCCCTACACTTGATTCAGTCCCTATAGTAAATGATTTCCCTGATGACTTACCAGGTATTCCTCACATAAAGAAAATTGATTTTGGTATTGATCTCTTGCCCGATACCCAACCTATTTCTATACCTCCCTATTGAACAGCCCCGACAAAATTGAAAGAATTGAACAATTAAAGGATTTTCTTGATAAAGGGTTCATAAGGCCTAGTGTGTCACAGTGGGGTGCTCCCATATTGTTTGTAAGAAAGAAGGATAGTTCGCTTTGGATGTGCATGGATTATAGGCATTTGAATAAAGTAACTATCAAAAACAAGTATCTACTTCCAAGGATCGATGACCTATTTGATCAACTTCAAGGTGCAAGCTACGTTTCTAAGATTGATATCTGGATTGGATATCACCAATTGAGGATAAAGGATGATGATATTCCAAAGACGACATTTAGAACTCGGTATGGCCATTTTAAATTTTTAGTTAATGTCTTTTAGACTAACAAATTCCCCTGCCGCTTGATGTCTCTCAAGCCACACCTTCTTTTTGAGGTAAAGTGGTCGCGGTCAAGTTATTAACCTAACTGAGGTTAGGGTTGATCCCTTAGGGAATATGGTAGAATCAAGAATTAATTCAATGTAAGTCGGGATAACTAACCTACTTATCTCCCAAGAAAAGGGGGGTTTTTTAAAGTAAGATTAACTAAACTAAATGAATGCAAGTGATGAGAAATCAATAGAAGAGCCAACTAGGGTAATGTGTTTCCCATGAATCCCTAACTTGGTATTATCGGATAAATGCAACCTTTTTCAGTATAGGTGTAGGACAGTAAGTTACGTTCACCTAAAACTTTGATCCAGCAAATAGATAAATTTCATCCAGAAACATGATCCGTCTCCATGATGTGGAATTACTAATCTTTACTTTTTATCCTAGTACAACCTACCCTTTATCCAGTTCGGTTGATTAGATGAGAACATCTCAATCGAATCTTGTTAATTACTTCTTTTCCTATTCATTACTTCCTTGATCCGACAAGTAACATTAGGCGAGTTCTAACGTAGGCCTCCATTAAAAAGTAGTTAAAATAGAGAGAATTAATTAATACAACCCAACACACCTTCCAAGAATTACACAATATCCTATTTTACCTTGTTAGCTCGTCATGGTTCCCACAACCCTATTTGTGGATTTAGCTATGCATGCTCAGTATAAATGTAGAAATTATGAAGTAGAGAAACATAATTAATCACTTACACAGATGAATTAAGAATACAAAATCCAACTCTTCAATTAGAATTACAAGGTTGGATAAAGAATACACACTAATATTTTTCCTCTTAAAATATGATGAATCCCAAGTGTATCCTCTAAAACCTTGTTCAAACTTCATGATTGTTGGTAACTACAAGGAAAATAAACTAAAAACCCTAGTTATAATGTGTAAAATACAAAACAAAAACAAAATAGGAAAACTTTATCGACACCATCTACGGACAAGTTCACTACTCGTACATTACTATATGGTCGTACATCAGGTTTTCATGGATTGTAACTGAACTCTTGAGATTACTTCTACGAGACCTTTCCATGGGTCGTGGTAGATTCTATAGCCCATGGAGGGTTTTGTGTGATGACATTTTAGAACTTCTCCACTTTCTGATCCATAGGGCACGACCATAATCTACGACTTGTGGATCAATCTACGACTCGTCTGCTTCCCTCGTTGAGTTTAACTTAGACATTCACCCTTCACAGGAAACTTATACGATACCCATTCTACGGCTCTTGAACCTTTCCATAACCCATAAAAGGTTTCATAGATCATCAAATTCTACTGTTTTAGCCCACATTGTCCAAACTTTATGCCAATACTGCAATCTTGCAAAACAAACACAAAACACAATCAAACCTACTAACATCACTTTGAGAACACATAAAATTCTATGTTTTAAGCATCAAAATTGATGCATTTCGGCAGCACATCAACACCCTCAACTTAAAATTATTGCTTGTCATCAAGCAACGGACTTAATCAAGATAAGTTGTATAGAGACACACAGACTTCAAACCAATGGCCCAAAATTTATCAAAATCCAACATAGATACCCACACCTCTTTTCAAATACACATCAGATAGTTATCCAGCAAACTAATACAGACCAATACATACAAAAGTGCAACTATGATAAGTTATGCAACAATAAATAAGCAACAATCATTGACTTAGTTAGATATCAACAATGCAATGTAAGTGCCCTCAGAAAAAGAATCTCACTCCTCACTCAGAATGATATTTTCAAATTAAGTACTTGGGACAAAACTATAGCACTCACTCTCACAAATGGCATTCAAATATTATGACCAATACCATATGCTTGCCAATAAACTCACGGTTTTCACCTTCAACTAGTTGGACTAGAATCACTTTAGGACTTTCTACGCTTATACTGTAGTCTCAAGGGCTTTGATAAGATGCTTTAGGAACATAGTGACTAATGGCCCTCCTTGACACTACAGTTTTCTACACTTTTGCCCTACCAACCTATCCTTTTCTAATTTCCCCTTTTTCTCCCTTTTCTAAGCTTTTTAGGGTGCCTTAGACTTCATTTGTGCACAGTGCCTTTATTTTGCACACTCTCTTTCTATTTAGTACACTGATTAGACACTTCTTCAATCTTTTTCTCTCTTTTTTTTTTTCTTACACCTCATTTTGTTTTCTCTCCTTTTTGTATCACTAGTTTCCCCTCCTCGTTTTGTAATTTTTCCACACATTACCCATCCTCAACTTAGGCTTATAGCCTGAATTGAGATGCACAATATCCATCCTCAGAACCAGGGCCACTTTTTGGTAGCCACCCTCAACTTAGGATCTTGACCTCAGTTGAGGTGCACAATGTTCAAGGAAGGACCAGGGCCAACTTTTGGTAGCCACCCTCAACATAGTCTCTTGGCCTTAGTTGCAGTGTACAATGTTCAAGGAAGGACCAGGGCTAATTTTTTAGACTTATCATATGTGAAGGCAAGGTTGCTTAGGTGTTTACAAAGAAAGAGGTCAATTTCAGGCTCAAACACAGGGATCAAGATATATATCACATTTGGTTGGTTATTTCAGGCTAAGTGGACTATTAAGAACAACAACCTAAGATCCTTTCCCAACTAACTAATTTATAGTATAATTCAGAGTAATAGGGCAAGTTCTGAATTGAAATACAGTGTTGAATTATGCAATTAATCTCACTCACACCTGGCACTGCATACATGTTAACATAGACTATCCGATCATTCTTTTTATCATAATTTAGCCTAACTTATCAAAACAGGCACAGTCAAACAACTATTCATACTTGGTTGCTATCAAGAATAACTAATCAAAATATTAGTGGGTATTATTTTTTAACAAAAAAGACATCATTATGCCATAGATATAAGTATTGTATGCTACAAATACTACCTAAACATCCTAAATATATGGGTTCAATAGAAAAATAAATATTCGCAGGGAAAAAGGACCTCAGGTAAGAAAACTCTTTGGATAAAAAATTGGGATAGTTATACGCCAAGGCTACTCAGACATCATTGAGGCCTATAACTACCCATACCCTATCAAAAAGGTTGTGCATTATCCCCAATGGGCACAAAATATCAAAAATAAAGAATAGTGGTCAAAAGGAAATACTTGGGCGCCTAAGCACCTCACTCAGTCGGCGACTACCCACCCTCTACATGTCTGGTGGAATCCTCACCTGTAGGAGCATGTCCTAAGGGCACAGCACCCCTCGCTCTCTCAAGCTCATGAGCTAGCCGCATATCCTCATCCTATCTCAATCTCACACGGGCAAGCTCTAGCTCCTGTTTCTCTGTCAGCTAGGTCTCAGAACACACAGTATCATCATCATTCGTGCGGGGCCTCTTCTTGAGGGAAGGTAGTGGTGGCTTCCCTAGATCAAATAGGTCAACCACCATCTCAATAGGAATAGACGATCGGACATCAACTGGGGCAGCCAGTGCTACATTCATCTGGGCCTGTATCTGCTAAATCTCTGTCTAGACGGACGTCAAATCAACAGGCCTCACTGTGTTGAGGTTCTGCTGGACCCGCCTCACAAAAGCATCTATATGGCCATCCACAGGGCCGAATCGGTCCTAAATAGCTACGAACGTGAATGCCTTCATGCAGCTCTCTGCCTCAAAAATAACCTAACAAACTCAAGGCCTCAACTACTGTAATAACTGAATCATATACAACTCAGTACGTGTTTGTCGCTTTGCCAAGGCTTGGAATGATGTTGAAGACACAAATACTATGTCTGGGGGTGCTAGAGTAGTGCCGTTGGGGCAGGAATATCTGTAATGGGCCCTCTTTCCATATCTAGCTCAGCCTGTAGGGGGCCCTCAACAGTAGGTGATGCAATAGCAGTGGTGGTGGATAGCTCAGATGGTGGCACTGGGCAAATATTTATAGCATGGGTACAAGAGGCCATGGTGCTCGTCGGAGTACAACTGGGTTATCATCAACCTTGATTAGGTATCTAAGGTCCTCTGAACCTCTACCTTTACTTCCACGTGGTGAAGGATCTCTACCCCCGCTGCTAGACATAATAGATAGATAAAGCATGAAAAAGGGATCATTGTCGACCTTTTTAGGACCACCTCATGAATTTGCTCTGAAATTAGTATGGCCTAATCAATAGCATAACCAATAAAGATGTTAGCTACCAAAGTTTCATGCTACGGCATCAATGTGTTATCTGCAAGTATCGACCGGATCCATGATCAAACTACCACCCACAAAAATTTAGTGGGAAAGCTGAGGGAAGTTTTAACTATCGGCTCTGCTGATATGGCTATCCATGTCGGATCAGGCCCCTCTTCTGCAATCTAGTCAATGACGCATCTCATGAGTATGGCTCGCTGATCTGGGACCCTCAAAATACCCAAGTCACTAGTCTGTCCCACCCTGCGATCGAACTTTACTGTGGACCAGAGGGCAGAGAACTTAGGCCTAAACAACATCTAGCGAATGGTATCCTTAAAAATGTCCACCTGTCGGCCCCTCACCATTACGTCTATAAGTATGGGCTAGGTGAGAGGATTCTTCCCCTTGGGAAGAATGTTGTGTATAGTGGAGGCATAGGAGGAAAATAACTCTCTGATCATCGTCGGTGAATACCTCTCTAATGGCTCTACTAGCCACTGGAGCTTATAATGAGCAATGATGTAACAATCCAAAAATTTTTGAAATATACTCATGGTTGGAATTCTATAATGTACTAAAAGACATGGTTGTGTTTTGGTGGCCACGGGTTGAGTTTATGCTTCCGAATCCAAATTGGGCTAGTTAGTAGCCTAGAGGGACAGTTTCGATAGCGTACTTCAAATAGTCATAATTTTTTATGTGGGATAAAACATATGATATAACATATATCAAATTGACGCTCTTTGAGTTAGCTTTGCAACAGAAGTTGTTTCACTCAATTTGGACTTTGGATGATTGCGATATGACCCAAACAGTGATACTGTCTGAATATCAGAAGCCATTGGAGATAGGCTCAGAAAAATAGCCAAGGACAGGGACACGGACCGTGAAACTTTTCTCGGCATGTCTAGGGTCCCTTGAAGTGTTACAGTGAGCTTGGGGTGTCCTGTAACCACCCCTAAGACAAGTCTAACTAAACGAGACCTTGGACGGTCCGTTTAAGGGTAAACGGCTCGGGCACTGCCTCGTGAAGTGAGGCAGTGGCATGTCCAAGCCAAGGCTGATGGTTTTGGGTCTAAGTAAGGTTGGACGGTGGCTTACACATCCAGTCATAGGTTGTATGTTGATATTTTGCTATGTATTATGATACTATGTTCCACTTGATCTATGATTATGTCCTCATGTTATGGCTATGGCCTATGTTCCCATATTATTATAATGACTTGAATGTTGAGCATGATGTATGATTATGTGCTATGTGCAAGCATCCCTATCCCTTTCCCGTATTATCCCCATAGCTTGAGTCCCAAGTCCCTAAATCCTTAGAGCTTATGTGCTACATGCTT
>JBCEWC010012598.1:0-15729 GCA_038996855.1 Solanum aculeatissimum | reverse complement strand
ATTTATTTAAATAAATTTACTAGTACAAAAATACAAATATAAAACATAAAATCAAGAAAATAAAAAAAAGTGTAAAACAAATTGAGGGATATTTTTGTCTTTTAAATATAATCTCATGGTATTAAATCCAAGGTATTATCTAATACCACATGGATTAGTTAATACATGAGTCCAATTTCTACCAAACATTGTATTAATTAATACATTCTCCTAATCCATGGATTATTTCCCCTAATCCCTCTTACCAAACAACTCCTTAATGGATAATTTTGAAACCTTGTAAAGTCTTTTCATATTTTTTACGCCCCGAGCCCAATCAAATTACATCGTATAAATTGAAAGATTTTCTGGAAGAGTTGTGATGCATAAATAATCACCAAGTGAGCTCATGAATAGACTTAAAAGTCTTCTAGCCTCATGTGTATCCAATCATATCGTGATTTTGGATGTATGACCATCTTCAAGTGGTCATATCTTTCTTTTAGACTTTTCCACAAAACAAGTGAATCCTTAACTGTGATATCAATAAAGAGAAAATAAATAAATATAAGTAATACCTTAGCCTTGAAATTTAACCTTCACTCTTTAAGACAGTAGAGTCTCGCGCTGATAACGTGTTATGAAAGTATAAAGTGAAAAGAAGAAAGTAGGGGAGAAGACAGAAGGTTTCTTATTCCTCTTGAATAATATTTAGATGTGTATTCAGATATATTTTACAATAAAGGAAACCCTTATATTTATAGGGAAAAACTGACTTGGTCTCCAAGTAGAATTCCTAACTCTTAAAGGAATTTACATAATAGACATTCACTACAAATTAAATATGTTTATAACAAGATTCGTGTTATTTAACTACTTTCTGACAACATTAATTTATTCTACATATATCTTATTGTCCCGACTTTTCGAAACAACCTAGAAATTTTCCTAAGAAAGGAAGGTTATTAACTTATTATGTGGATGAAGCATTTAGGTATAAATTTCTAGGTTGTTTCGAAATCTCTATAAGATATATAAATGATGGTTGCTATTGGTGACGATTGATAATAGTAGTTAGAAGTGATAATTCAATTGTGAAAGATGATAGTGATGACTAATAATGATGATAGTGATTGGCGATATATAATTATAATTGATGATGGTAATTAATAATAGTTTTTGTGATGATATGTATAAATGATGGCTCCTCATAATATTGTGGTGATTGATATGTCTGTAGGTTGTGATTGAAAATGTTGGTGATGGTGGATGATGGTAATTGAATCAATCTTCTTGTTAAAGATCTTAATCATTAAAATACATATATTCAAATTCATTCGGTTACTTACTGTATAATTTAAAGAATGACAAACACACTTAATATTTAACATTTGAATAATTAAAATCCAAACCTTCAAAATAAATTCCTTAATTATTGAGATCTCAAAGATTAAAATTAAAATCTTCATCAAGTATAAACAAATGAAGCCTAAATTAATAGAGTAGCAACAAATATTTATTTATTATCCACCATCATACACACATTCCGGACAAAACACTTGTAGGCCCATACATACTCACTCAAAAAGACACATAAAATTACTAGATTTTTGATGGGACCCTCCTATCGTTATAGTCATAAGCTAAGACAACACGCTCCAGCTCACAACCACAAGGGGCCGCCCTTATTTTTTGGCTCAAAAAGCACATCAAACATATGTAGAAACCATCACAAAAGGGCTATGCTATATTTCTGACCACGTCCCTTGTTTTTCTTGATCTCCAACAGTAGGAAGTAGCAAATTGTAATTAGCAGAATTCCTGACTGAACAATTGGCCCTAATCTCACCTTGTGTCCCTGTCAACACATTCAATTGCCCCATCTTGATCATGGAATTCACAAATTCCACAAAAAAAAGTGACTCATTGATAGCAAAACTCGTAACAATCCCTCGAGTCCTTCTATCCGTGTACAAATCTTGATCCGATGTGAAAAGCCCTTGTCGATTCATGAGGTCAACATAGTACTTGTTATCGAACTTATCAGGTGATCGTATGTCCAGGACAGTCGTGTTCGTGGTGTTTGTAGTGGGACAAGTTAATTTAAGGTTGTTGGCAAATGTTTTATCCATGGATGGATCTTGATTAGGGTAAAGTCTGTCTGTGAAAGAATTACAATGACCAATACCAATAGTATGACCACCAGAAAGTGCAACAACATCTGTGGGTGTGAAGTTTTTGGTAGCAAGTGAAGCTAGAATTAAACTTGCGTTGAATGAAGGTGGTGGAAGATTTGCTAGGGTTTCATTTCTTGTTGCAAAATTGAGTCCATCCCTTCTTCCTAATGGTAGATCATAGTTCGGGCCACCCGACTGCATTTAATTATTTACACAATCAGATCACTTATATGATATCATAAATAGACATTCAATATTAGTATAAATCAGTAAACTTAATTGGCCGGCTATCATAGGTTGATATAATTAAAAAAAAACAACAAAGAATTACATTCTGATATATTGTATAATTTTAATTTATTTATCATAATATATATATGTATAGAAACCAATTTTGATGTTTTTATGTTTTATTTTTATTTTTTCACTATTCATATTGGATTTTAGCTTTTTCAGATTCACACGGCGTAAGGCTCCTATCAAGAATTTTTCTATACTAAGAGCTCTCAAACCCAAAAACTTAATTAAAGAAGGAATAGTTTCATCCACGTTACTTGATGGTTATGTTACATTTAACCAATTAGTTTGAAAAGAAAATGGTCATAAAAAATAAAGAATATGAAAGGGAAAGAAATTAATTATGGTGTGACAGTTTAGCTAAAACTTGTGGACGTGGTACACTTGACTGTGAACATTGTTTAGAAGTGAAAACTTGTTCAATTATTTGAGGCTTTAGTAGTACTATAGCGTATTGAATTATTGTCCTAATAAAAATTTTAAAGTTTTTTCCCCAAAATAGAAAATATGTATATTAATAAATACATAATATGCTAACAAATATATACTTACCAAGAAAACAGAATCACGAGCAGCAATAGCAGTAATATCAGCACAAGAAACCACTCTACCGCAGGCTTGGTGGACACGGCGGCGAAGGTCTTCGATGATCCTAAAAGCCTGTTGTCTTAAAGTCAAGTTGGGGGGTGCATCTTTCTCACTTGGTCCACTGGCTGAACCATCTAATAGTACTGATCCATCACAACCCTATATATAAAAAAATGGCACAATTATTAATTGTTTTCTAACAACTTTTAGAAGAAAAAAAAATGAAATTCAAAATTAATCTAGTAAGAAGTCAGGGTAGTAAATAACATTTCATTTTTCATCAGGAATAAATAGGAGTTTGCATCTGATAGTTACGCATAAATAATTAGTTTTATACTTCTCATGTTATCCTAATGAAAATTAAGTCATACTAAGTGTTATTTTTTCCCCTTAAACCCTATACCAATTTGTCATATAAATTAAAACGGAGTACGTGCTATATTTATCCATGTTATCATAAGTGTATTTCATAAAAATTATTACATATTATTTTTTCTGTTCCATATTAATTGTCCATTTGTCATAAATAATTATTCTAAAATTATTTGTTAATTTATTAAATTAAGACAAAATTATTTTTTTTTAAATTCATTTTACTTTTGCAATAATATTCTTTTAAAGCCTAAATAAGTTTAAAAGTTTCAATTGGTCTTATGGTCCTTTTTACTTGTCCATTCTATTTAGAAAGACAATTTTTTTATATATATTTTACTCTTTAACATTATTTATTTTACTTAAATTATTTTTTAAGACTTATGTACTAAACATCAATTAATAAGAATAATATGGTAAAATAATCATGTCAATCATTATTTTTTTTAATAGTGTGTCATATTCAAACGTGACAAGTAAAAGTAAAAGGAAGAAGTAGTTTCTTTCTCAAAAGAGTGGATGAAGAGTAAATGGTACAACTATCCATCTGATTTATGTCTTTTTAAGAAATAAAAGAGAAAGTAGACAATTATATATGAGGAAGGGAATAATATACTTGTTAGTATTAAGTAACTTTATTATTCGTTATTCAGATCTAGAGATAACATCTTGATCGTTTATATATGTACATTCAGATTCAAACGTCTAAATCCTTTAACAACTCAAATGGGGCAATAAACTCATGAGGTGAATACCTGGACAAAACAATCATGGAAGTGAAGACGAAGAAGGCCGGCAGCCTGACCGATATCCTGCCGGAAAACATCTTGGAGTCGCCTCCTGATGATGGATTGAGCATTGGGACAAATGGAGTCATAAAAGGTCCATGAAAGACCTTTGACAATTGGTTGAGTACGTTGAGATTCTGTTACTTGAAAATGGATTGAAATAAAAATAGAAAGGATCACTGCAAGTGAAGAAGCAAAGGTAGAAAGGCTAGTTGAAGCCATTATTATATTTATTAGTTGATGATTTTTTGAGGCTAATTGATGAAGGTTCATATTAACTAGGCTCTATATTTATAGTGAAAAGGAAGTTAATAATTGCTATATCCGTTTACTTCTATTTATTTGTTTGTTTTAAATTTTGCAAAGCCTTTAAAAAATGATAATTGATATGTTATTTTACTATATCATATTAATTATTTAAAAAATAGATAATTAATACTAAAGATAAAATATGAAGAACAAAAATTATCTTATCTTGAAATATCTGACAAATAAAAATTAACATCTAATTTTAAAATAGTGAACAAGTATTAATGAACACTAGAAGTAATTGATAACTACAAAACTAAGGGGTTATTTGATTTAGATACAAATTATGATGTGATTAGTTTTGTTGAGATAAGTTATGATGGGATAAATTATATTAGAATTACGAGAATAATTTTTATTGTTTGTTTGGTTTGTCATATTCAAAATATTATTCATGGCATAATACCTAAGAATAAGTTATTTGTTTGCAAAAATGTCCTCCACTTTATTTAATTGTTTAATTTTCTTTGGAAGCTTTAGTGTTCATTCTTAAAAATAAAATTTCATCTTATTAAACGTAAATATTTTTGTGTATGCATTTTCGTAACTATGTTATGTGTTTTTAAAATTAATTTTTTATCTTATTTAATTTAATAATAAAACTTTCATCTTATTTAGCTTTAGATAAAATTTTCATCTTATTTAACCTAAAAAATAAAGCTTCCATCTTATTAAGCTAAAAAATAAAACTTTCATTTTATTTAGCTTAAAAATAAAACTTTCATTTTAAGTTTATTAAAAATAAAAGAAATTTGATTATTAAAATTATCTATATTTTAATTGATATATAAAATATATTTTTAAGTGAGTAATAAATTATTTAATTAAAAATATGTTATTTAGTAGTGGGGTGAGCAATTTAAGAGGAATCAAAATATAAATAAACATAAGTATTAGACAAATAAATTCAACTTATAATATATTAATAAATAAAAAATGTATTTATAAAATGTAATTATTTACTAGAAAAATATTTAAATACTATGATTAATTAATGTTATGAATGTTATTATAAATATTATTAAAAAGTATGTTAATATACATGAATGTAAAAGTGGTATATAAAAGTGAGTTCAAGGGTATTTTTGTTATTTTACATACTTTATCCCAGGATAAGTTATCCTGAAATTACTATTTCATCTCGGGGAGGGATAACTTATCGCAGTACTAATTGTTAATCTTGGGATAAATTATTTCAACCTTTGCAACCAAACAAGGGACTAAAGACCACTCAAAAATTATTCAGGAATTAACTTCTCTTATCCATATCACACCAAACGACCCCTAAAGGGATCATTTGGCACGGTGTGTATATAAGAATTAAGGGATCGTTTGATAGGGTGAATTAGGAGAAATTGTTCGCATATTATGCATGATATTATTTAAGTACTATATTTGATAGATTAGACTTATGTATAACTAATCTATGTATTAGTTATACACCTTACATGATTTTATAGGATGTATAACTAATATTGTCCATTTGGTGTATTAGTAATACATACAATTTAATACCACGGGATTAATCTATACAAAGGCAAAACTCAAAGTCTTTTAATCATTTTGTTTATTTTGTTGATTTTATGTTTTATATTTATAGAAATTATTTTTTAAGATTATAAACACCTAAATAGAGTAAATACTTAACTAAGAGAAATTATATTCTTTATACATAAATGAGAAAAAAAATTATAAGTAAATAAAAAACGTCAGAATAAATATTTTCTTAAGGAAAATATAAAAAGGACGAAAAAGAAATTGAGATAAGGGGAGTGAATGTCAAAGTCAAGATCGTGAAACAAGGAACAACTCTTTAGACAATTAGCAACTATATTTCACCAACCATATCTTTGTTGTCTTTCATTAATTTAATTAATTTTTCGTATTCCCAGAGACTTCATTGATTTCAAGTTGTAATGGAATATTTACACTTGCATATTAACTATATCTTAACAAATTAAGTACTCCTTCCGTTCTATAGTTGTCGGATATATTAAAAATAATCATTTTAAAATAGTCACATCAATTTAGATAGATAAAAAATTAATTTATATTAGTCAAACAATACTCTTAATTAATTTTTTTCTGAATGAGTGTGTCAAACCTTATCATGACAATTAAAATTGAATAGAGGATCGAAAGTATTAATTCAATCCATTTAATATATTAGACTTATAATCTTGTGTTTGAATTTTTTCTATAGTAAATTTTGCACATATGTGGGTGCATTTTTACATAGGCAAATTCAAGATTTAAACTCTATGAATTCAACTGTTAAAAAAATTTAATATTAAATTCATTATAAATTAAAAATTATGCGTTCGTATCAATTATTTATAATATTTTTTAATAATTTTTTACACATAAATTTATGATTCATGTCGAAAGTTGTTAATTCAACCAAACTCATATTTATAATGGTACATTCGTCCCTTATGTTGCTATGTATGGTACTGATACAAATTATTCACAATAATGGCAACTTCTCATAGTTATATATACCTTCAAAAATTGTATAAAATTAGATTTTGGATCTAACTTTCACCTCAAATATTAACTCAAAGAGAGAAGGAAGCCTTTGTCATTCACCCCACCTCATTCATAGTGTTTAGCATCTGATGCATGGATAACTTTTAATTTCAGTGGTCCAACATTTGGTGAGATGATCCTGCTCTGATAACATATAAAATTAGTTTTGAGCCTTATAAGTCTCACTCCAAAAGCTCGTTCAAGGGGAGAAGAATCGTTCAAGCCTCATAAAGAGTCCTTCTATCTCATTAATCACATTTTTGTCATTTTCAACAAATATAACAAAGATAAATGGCTAAATTAGCAATTTGCTATAAGAATATATATATATATATATATATATAATTAATTAATTATTTGAGTATAATAATGTCGTGTGGAGACACTACTCTTCAAGACTTCAACAAGCACTTTCCTTTTTTCAATATATCTACGAATTAATCAATGTTGTGATGATTAGCCAAAATAAGGCTAGTTTGTACGACTAAGTTAATTAAAGGACTATGAGTAATTTGTACAAATATCATAAATGTCTTTTAACATATCCCAATGTTTAATTAATTTATTTTTACGAGTAATATTAATTATTTATAATTATGTTTAAGTAATTTGATAATGCAAAATTTATTTTCTTTGTCTAACTTAGAAATGCTACAAGCAATTGAGAATTATGAGTAACATTTAGGTAAGTTTTAGGTATGGATCGCACTAATAATAAAATCTATAATATGATGTTGATAGATCTAGGAACCAATTGTTCCAAGTATTAGGTTAAAAAACAATGGACAAACATGCCGACAACAAAGTAAAACGAGGAGAGTGAAACAAATATTTTACTTAACAAAAAACGAGGGTAAAACTTTTACCAAAGGGGAAATTATATTATTCCCCTCATTTATTCTTTCTTAGCAATTTACCAAGACATATAAAGACAAGAAAGAAAAGAAAAAATGATATCAAAGTGGGACAAGATATTTTATACCGCAACAACTCCTTTAAAAAACATGTTTTTTTTTATACGACCCATTCAATTTTTATTTTATAGAAAATTGATGTTACAAAGCAATACGTACTATAGTGAGCATTTACGCCAACGTGCCATATTTTGACAATTGTGTGGCCACAGTGATTTCTATTTTCTACACATACTTGCCCAAGCTAATTATGGTGATAAAGACAACACCAAATTTATTTTTAAAAAAAGTGATAAAGAAGCTGAGAAGTTATTACGAGTGTGTTTGGCACAGTAAAGGAAAATACTTTTTTCTTAATTATTTTTGGCATTTGATAAGCAAATTAAAAATTATTATTTTGAATTAGACATCTAGATGAGGACATCTTTGAGTTAGGTGAGGGGGCGGCAATAAATTGGATCATTATTTTGCATTAAGAGCACGGTCTGTCAACCTGAAAGTATTTTTTTATTATAGCTGAGTAGAAAAAAAATGTTTTTTTCTATTTATGCTTTATCCAATTGTGCACATGATTGTCTATGAGATTCTCACAAACCAGATGAGTTGTCTATTATCTTAATAAATCTTCACTGGCTCAAAGAAAAGTATTATGAATCAATCCATAATCTCAGCCTTTAACTAATTAAAGTTGCAACAAGTAATAAATAAAATATATCAACACATGACTATCAGAATAAAGTTCCATAACATGCAAAGCTAGTGAATACTTAATAATGACATCTAGTGGTGTCTATAGAGCAAAAGGAAATACATTCTCTGGGTTTTGTTTTTTTTGTTTTTGTGTTTTTTTACTTATCCAATATATTTGAAACAATATATATTTGTACAATCAAGAAAACATTTACCTTATCATAAAAAATAATCATGTTCAAAACTAATTGGAGTATTTATAATTAAACTTAAATTTTCTAAACTTACTAATAAAATAAATATTTAATTAATATTCTCTTTATATCATGTGACATGATTTAGATTTCAAGAGTCAAGATACTCAATTTTGACTCTGTATTCGAAAACATAATCTTTAAAATAATTAAAATAAAATACATATTTTGGAACTATGTAATTTATATCATATGTCACATTAATTATCAATTCAAAATATTTATAAAAATATAGAAGGAATTTGTGATAAAAAAAAATTTTGATATTCGAAATTTGAAAAGTACAACAAAATATGGATGGAGACTGGAGAGGAATACAAATATATGCACAAGTAAAAGAGAACATAAAGAGGATATGTACTAACATACTTTTAATAATTTTCTTGTTTATTACTTTGAAAAATCGAGAAAAAATTAATTATTGTATTTCTTTTGTCAATTTACCAAATCATTAATTACTAGTAATTTAAATTTAAATCACCAAATATCATTAATTAATAAGCTTAATTTAGAAACACAGAGACTTGATTAATGCTTTTTCAAACGATCATGTACTGCGTGATTTGAATTTAATCGAGACCTCAATATGAAATTAATAGGAAAAATTTAGTGCAAACATGCAAATTGGCAAAGTAAAAGAGAGTACATACTAATAACACAATTTTGATATCATGGAACCTGAAAACATTTTGAGAAGAGATCCAAAACACCATCTTCTTACATTACATCACAAAACAGAATGTGCTTATCATGCTAGATTATTAAGAACAGTCATTATTATTACAACAAAACCAAAACCGAAAAGATTAATTAAACTTATTAAAACAAAGCAGAGAAGGTTTCCTCCACTTGTTCAACAACCGTAGCAATATCAACCTTCTTATCCTTGTTCCTCCTGTCACACCTATTCCTAATTTCACCTTGTCCACCAGTCAACACATTCAATTGTCCCATTTTTATCATACCAACAACAAACTTGTCAAAAAACAACGATTGATTCACTGCAAAGCTCTTCACGATCTCTCGAGTTCTTCTATCCGTATACAAATCTTGATCAGACGTAAAAAGCCCTTGTCGATTCATTAGATCAACGTAGTACTTGTTGTCGAACACATTAGGGCTACGAATGTCCATGTCGACCGTGTTGTTTGAGTCAGCTGTGGGACAACTAGTTTTGAGGTTGTTAGCAAATGTCTTGTCCATTGTGGAGTCTTGGTTCGGGTAGAGGCGGTCAGTGAAGGAAGTACAGTGGCTAATACCGATGGTGTGGGCCCCGGACAAGGCGACTACATCGTTAGTATCGAGGCCTTTGGTTCCGAGGCTAGCAAGGATGGTCGTGGTGTTGGCAAAGGGTGGGGGGAGGTTGTCTATGGTCGCTTGTTCTGTTGCGAAGTTGAGTCCGTCTTTTCTTCCTAACGGAACATCGTAGTGGGGCCCACCAGTCTGAAATTATCATAAGTTCGTAAGTAGATAAAAAGGAATTACGTTTAACTTACATATACTGATAATATTTTGTATCATACAAAAGATATGACTATTATATTATAGGTTACATGGTTCTCCATGTATAATAATAGGTGCAACTATATATGTAAGCTAACTACAGTACTGAAAAAATATTACTATCATCTTTTGTGTCGATGGTGGACCTTTTGTTCTTTACTTACTAGTATCACTTTGCAATTTTTAGGGTCATTATGATTTACATTAGTTTGATTGTTTTCTTTAGGTGCAAAATGGATATTCTCTCCATTCATTTTTAGTTATGTGTATAAATTGTAATTTCTTTTTATTTTAATATAATTAAATATTACATCTTAAAATGTTAGTCAAAATTGGTGTGATTTAATGCTAAAAAAAGACTGACAATTAAAAAGAACCACAAAGAAAAGTAATTAATAGCTTGAGATGAACATGCATTGTACTATATGAAGGTAGAGAAAATTATTTTTACGACGAAAGCAAATTTGTCATTTTGGATGAGTTTAATTTGAAGCCATCACAAGTGACAAGGTGGGGGCCTAAATGCTATGAAAAGTAATGACATACACCAACTACTCATTCATTGAGGCCTTGACAGTTTTATGAAATCTTTCAACCATGATAGTCCTTTTTGCTATATAGTCGAACTTTATATTAATTAATTAATGATCTATCAAAATATCCTAGTATAATTTTGGCGTCAAAGTGAAAGTTCCCGGTTAAAAGAGATTTGCTAGCGAAAAAGTTTTTCCCTACCTTTCAACTTATACGATGTAATTAAATCGGGTATGAACAAAAAAATTATAATCTAAAATAAGTTATAGATATTTGTCTCGTTATAAATGATCATCACATTAATTTAGAATAAAATGAATATTCTAAAACTAAATTGTTATTAAATATAAAAATATATTGTACCTTTTTTATTTTCATTTTAAATATAGTACAATTTTCTTTTTAGTTTATCTCCAAAAAAATGTCACCTTATTATAATTAATAACAATTTAACTTTGATTTTTTTTATCCTTAATAAAATGAATATCAACCTAATAAATACCTTAAGAATTATTTTAGACTATAAATTTTAAAAATCTTTTATTTTTTCTTAAATATCAAGTGAAATGATGTCACATAAAATAAGACAGATAAAATACAAAGTAGAATGAAAAATATATATGGTATAAATTAGCAGAGAGGGAGTATCATCTTTTGGTATTTACTTACCAAGACAACGGAGTCCCTAGCTGCAATGGCAGTAATATCAGAGCAAGACACAACTTGACCACACTCAGCTTGGATCCTTTTCCTAAGATCATCAATTATCTTGAATGACTTCTTTCTTAGAGTCAAATTTGGATTTGCAGTTTGTTCACTTGGTCCTCCTGCTGATCCATCAAGCAACACTGAACCATCACACCCCTACATCGTTACAAAAATAATAATAATTAAACATGTCGTTCTTATAATAGCGATGGATATGTCGTCATAACATATTTAAGATCACAAGTTAAGTCATATACCTGAACAAAGCAATCGTGAAAATGAAGTCGAAGTAAGCCAGCAGCTTGGCCAACATCATCCTTGATCTGTTTTTCAAGCCTTTTTCTAATAATGGATTCAAGTTGAGGGCAGTTAGATTGGTAAAATGACCATGAAAGACCTTTCACTATAGCAGGCCTTTGAGCTTCTGTCACATAGAAAGAGACAGCAAGAACAAGTAGAAAACTTGCAAGAGTACTAGACACCATGGCTCTAGTTTTTTTTTCTCTTAATTTGATTTCTAGGTAGCTAATTAATTGGTACAATGACAGCAACAAGGGTCAAATTTATAGCCATATAAAGTTATCCACTTGGATATTTTAAATTTCTTCTTTTTTTCTCTTGTATGATATAGACATTTAAAAAAAACAACAAAGAGGCATCATGGGATTTTTCTAAGAAATAGCCGCGTGGTCGTCACACTGCTTCGGATCTTTTGATTTTATTTTGGATCATAGAAAAAAGTGTCAAAATTTTATTGATTTGAATGAAGTTTCACTTAATGAAATTTTACACATTTAAAAGAAAAAAAAATTAACATGAGTAATTTGTCATAATATTCATATTAAATTGATGTTTGGTATTAAAGTTTTTAAAAAATAAATAATTAATATTAAAAAAATATTTTTTATTCATTAAAAATAATAATTAAAGTAAAAATATATTTTTAATAATGACTAGTTTATATTGCATAGGATAATGAATCCAATGACATATATCTTGTGCCACTTGCAAAATTTCGTGCATAGTGTAATTACCTTTCACTCGATATTTACTCTATGCATGAATCTTGATGCTTTGTTTGTACTGAACTTTAAATTAATTATAATTAAATTAACATATGTATTTATATATATTTTACTCTTTTTGTTCACTTTTATTTGTTCATTAAAGATAGATTTTTATTTTATTTATATTATTTTAATATATTAAAAAATAATTATTTTTTTAATTGTCACATTATGTTTTTGAGAATTAATTTTTAAAATTAAATTAAAATTAAATTTTAATATTCAAAAATTATATAAAATTATTTTAAATTATAATTTTTTATATTAATTTTTGAAAAAATATATTTTTAAATATTAATCAAATTTTTTATTATTTGATTCTAAAAAAAAAATTATAATCAATAAAAATGAGCGAAATAATAAGCTAGTATTTCTCGAATATTTCTTGTACCATAAGCAAGTACTTCTCTACGATGCTACTACAATCTCAAATCTTTCTTTCTAAATAACTCTTTATAAATTCATTTCACTAATTATTAAATCATAATATCCTGTACATATTATTAATATATATTCTTTTTTTTATATATTTTATATTATATCTTCTAAAAAATTATATATAAATTTTTACGTAATTTAGTTGAGGATATTATTTGATAGTTAGCCAAAAGATAGTAATATATAAGGTTATACGGAAGTTATTTCCTTAAAATTAATTCCTCGATCCAAACAACGCTGTAGTAGTATTTAATGTGAATGTTCATGGTAAAATAATTTTCTAAAAATCTCTCTAATTAATCAAACGACTCCTATTACTTTGGCACATATATCAGTTGCCCAAATAAATTATTTATTGTAATGTACTCCTCTCATTCTAATTTATATGTATATTTTTTTTCTCATTTTGGAATGTCTCAAAAATATTTTTAAAAAAAAATTAATTTCGTTTATCCACTCGAATTTGCAGTGTCATTATTATTCAATTGAGTTATTTTTCTTCAAACAACTACTGTATTACTTATACAGTGAATAAATTATTTAGCACCTTAAATTTTATGTATAACTAAATAAAATAGAAAGAAAAGAGTAACATTTAACCTAGTGAATTTTGACATTTAACGTGCGTTTGTTTCACAAACTACTCCCTCTGTTCGTTTACTTGTTTAACTTGAGTTTTATAGGTACTTTAAAAAATAATGATCGATATGAGTCTTTTATTATAGTACACATATTCATTTTAAAAAGAAGATTTAGTTTGACTTGACATAACATTTAAGAAAAAAATAAAAACTTTTTAATCTTGTGATTTTAAATTAAAATTATGTCAAATATACCAAAATGTGTCATCCTTTACGCAAGAATAATGAGAGTAAAAATACAAAATATTTATACTGTATTTGTTTCCTTAATAGAGTATGTTAAATATAACATATAAAAATAAAAAAAAACAAAAAGTGTATTTATTATTTTCTGCTAACAATGGAGAAAGAGCCACGTGGTCGACCGCACTTGTTTGACATTTTAGCCTCTTTCTAGATAAGGGAATGCTTGATGATACGAAGAGAGCAAGAGAAAGGGTCAACTTTATTGACAGAAAAAATTACACGTGGATATTTTTCGTTTTAATTTGTCTATATAATTTTTTTATTTTAATTTTTTAAAATAATATTTTTAAATTTATATTAAAAAATATTTTGATATCTTCTACATATTTTCAATTCAAAAATATATTTTTAAATTATGTATGAAGTTAAAATTAAATATTTCCTCCGTTTACAAAAATGACCTAGTTTGACTTATCATGAAATTTAAGAGAATAAAAATAATTTTTAAATCTTGTGATCCTAAATTAAATATATCAAAATATCATTTATTCTTGTGATTTAGATATATCACATGAAAAATTAAAAATAAAATTTTATCAAAAAAAGAATCATTCCTTTTTAAATAGATTAAAAAATTAGATAATTTTATTTTTTTTAAAATATTAACTTAAAACAGTTGGTGTATTTTTTTTCTTTTCAGTATATGCTTTAGATTACTTTATAGTGAATTTCGCTATCAAAAGAACCATGTGGTTGCCACACTGCTCTGGACCATTTGATTTAAATATTTCAAATTGGAGAGTATTTAATACTCTCTCCATCTCATTCTAGATTTGATCAGGGTTTAGAGTGTGCAAAAATTGAATCAACGATATATTGAATCAATAAAAATTTTATTAATTTATTATTATTGAGTTATTAAGTTATTAAATTTTTAATGATTTTAAAAAAATAATTATTGAATTATTGGTTTGATATTAACTTTTACTATTAGATTATTGAATAAATTAAAAATCAAATCGATAAAATAAAAATTATTTTATTAATTTAGTATATTGAAAATTCTAAAATCGATAAATAAAGAAAATTTACTACTCCAAAAAGAGACATACCTATGGTTTGACATTATGAACCCATATCACATTGGGCATCTTCTTAATTGTTACGTTCAATTAGAAAAATGTAAAATATGTATGCTAGTGCCCACTAAAGAATACATTTATTAAGATAGAAATATATATTAATTACTCCTAGTTAACGAACAAGAATAATACTTGGTATAATTCTTTACATGGAGTTTCGAAAAGAATGATGTTTCTACTTTTTGAAGGTGGAGTTACGAAAATAAAAATATTATTTTTGATAATTTTTTATTCAAGTAAAATATATAAAAGAATAAAGTGTGAAAAATAAATATTACGTCATTTAACTTATAAATAAATTAAATTCATTTAGCTATATAAAATAAAAAATATAAAAGAGCTGTGATTTTCACTTTTGTAATTTGTTCCTCATATTAATTCCAACTCTAGTGCAAATGTTTTTTTAATTAGTTATATGACCTTTTTTTCATTTTTAAAAAACGTAAAAACTAATACAAAGAAATTTGCAAATAAGTAAAACACAGAAAACTTGTACTATGATTATTTTCTTTTATATAAAGCTATGAGTCATGTTTGTAATGCAGAAACTCTGGCAAGTTGTCAAGTGCAAATTAGGTGAAGTGGTTTGTTGGGGGGGGGGGGGGGGGGGGGG
>JBCEWC010012597.1:0-15730 GCA_038996855.1 Solanum aculeatissimum | reverse complement strand
GCATTGAAGTATGGTTATGATGAAATTCTTGTTAAGGGCATGGCCCTCTTGTTATGATATGATATGTTAAGACTTGTAATCACATAGTCTTTTGTTATGGCTCTTTGAGAATTTTGGGTGTTTGCACCATTTTGATACGTTATGAAGGCTTGATATTATAAGTTATGTAGATGAGTTGCTCCTATTGCATTGATATGGAAATGGTTGTGGAAATTATTGTTGGCTTTTTAGCCTAAGTATGGATATGGATTTGATAATGATGTGGTCACCTAATGATGCATGGTTTTGAAAGTAATGTAAACCCTCCGTTTTGAAAGGCTTGCATGTATATATCTATTCCTGTGAGATGAGGCTTAGCACCGAGGGATTGGAGTTAGGGTGGACTAGCTCCAAGGGTCCATACTCCTTTCCGTCAAACCATGTGCCAATATGGGATTTCTTCCTAGATGGGATGACCTATTATGTTTCCCCTTGTTGAAGGGTGACTAGGGATCTACCTGGCAAGAAGTCTGAATCTAAGTAGTAGCTCGCTCGGGTTCCCTCTGTTGTCGATTGAAGTCACATCCCCGCTATAATATGATTCGTAGGTTACATTTTATGCATCATGGCATGGCATATTGTTATGATATACTCATCTTTTGGCTATGTGCATTTCTTTCGTATCACTTGTCCCCTTGTCATCTCGTTTGGTCAAACTATTATATCATATGCATTGCATGCCGACATACTTAGTGCATATTATGTGCTAACCCATACTCTTTGTCTACATGTTCTAATGATTTAGGGACCGGTGATGACCTCTATCTCCCATTAGACGACATGTGACATCTTTGAAGCTATTTGCTTGTGGTGAGCCCTTTTGTTCAAGGGCAATAGCTACTTTCTATCTTCCTTGTATTGTTTTGTTTTCCTTTCTTTATGACTCGAGGGTGAGCTCGGATTATGTCGAGGCCCCGCTCTATCTTATGTAGAGGCTATGTTAGACAAGTAAAACTCTTGCACGTTGTATTATGTTTTGTTGAGATATTATGACTAATGAGTTTTGATTATGGGAATGATGTTCCGATTATGCTTATGATTATGTATTGGGCCTGTGAATGTTGGGAATGTGCTTATGTGGAAAGGCCCCTAACCCGGTATGCCTCCATAACTTGAATCCTACTTACCCGCCCCTTAGAAATACTTGTTATGTGCTATATGATTCATGTTCATCCCATCCCCGGCAACATCCACATAGCTTGAGTCCAAAGCCCCGTTCTTCCTAGAAATATGTGTTATGTGTTTACGTTTCCGTACTTTTGAACCGATGATGTGTGTAATGATGCTATGATGACTTGATAAAGGACTTTCGGGTTCTCCTTCTCTATGTCATATCTAGGTCCCACTTCCGGGTCGTGACATATCCAAAAGGAGACCTATCTAAAATCCACTTCTTTATCAGGAGAAATACCAGGCAAATCTTCAGAAAACACATCGGGAAACTCATTAATCACCAGAACTGACTCAAGAGTAGGTGACTCAGTCTCCACATCTCTAACCCTCACAATATGATAGATGCACCCCTTGAAAATCATCCTTCGGGCTTTGAGAGAGGAAACAAATCGACCTTTAACAACGGAGTAACTACCCTCCCATTCCAAAATAGGTTCATTAGGAATTTGAAATCTAACTTGTCGAGTCCTATAATCAACTGAGGCATATGATGCATGTAACCAATCCATCCCAAGAATAATATCGAAGTCGAACATCTCAAGCTCTACAAAATCACCGAGAAGGACTTTATGCAAGACTGAAACAGGACAACCCCGATAGACTTTTTGGGCAATAATAGACTCACCCACGGGAGTATAAATCGAACAGTACTCTCTCAAGGTTTTAGGACTCAAACCAAACTTAACAGCCAACAAAGGAGTCACAAAAGATAAAATTGCACTGTATCAATCAAAGAATAAACATCAAAACCAAAGACTTTTAACATACCAGTCACCACATTCGGAGTCTCCTCCACTTCCTGACACGCATGCAAAGCATAGAACTTGTTATTCTTGGGAGAATTTCCTGGAGAAACCCTTTGTTGGAACTGACCACCCGGAGGTTCTTGGACTAGGCCCTTCTTAGCCATCTTAGGACAATCAGTCATTTTGTGGCCCATTTCTTCACACTCATAGCAAGCACTTGATCCCCACAAACATTTCCCAAGATGAACTCTCCTACATTGACCACATCAAGGGGGAAATGGTCCACCCCCAACTTATGCCTTGTGAGGAGGCACTCTAGCATTGGCAAATCTCGCATTTGAGCATTGGCCCTGTTAAAAGCGATCATTTCTACCACCACTCCAAGAGTTAGAGAACCCACCGTCATATCGGGCCCTCTTAGAATCATTTATCCTCCTCTCCTTGAGTTTCTCCCCCTCAATCGGTTCAACATAAGTCATAAGCCTGGAAATCCACATCCAGAATAAGCATAGCAGCGCAACATTCCTTCACCACCAAATAAGAGATCCCAAAAATAAACTTGTGCATCCTTGCACGGGGGTCAGCCACTAGCATGGGAGCATACTTTGAGAGCTTTGTGAACTTAAGAGAATAGTCCCTCACAGTCATACCACCTTGTTTGAGATTAATGAATTCGGTCATCTTGGCCTCCCTAAGTTCAAGAGGGAAAAAATAATCTAGAAAAGTAAAACTTGAACTCTTCGCAGTCAACCTTATCATCAACAACCCTATCAACCAACCATTGATTGTACCACATTTGAGCCACATCTTTCAACTGATAAGCAGCTAGTTCAGCTTTCTCTTCAAAACTCACACCCATGATAGTCAACACTTTGGTGAGTTCATTAATAAAGTCATGGGTATCCTTGTCAGCTTTTGAACCCAAGAACTCCGGAGGATTCATTCGAGTGAAGTCTCTCACCCTAGAGGCTGAAATGTGACCAGGAGTAGGGTTAATTGGTCGGTCCTGGTTGGTCATCACTTGAGCCAACATAGCAATAACATTTCAGAATTTAGCATGAGTCACTTGCTCCCGCATAGGCTCCTGAGAAGATTGCTCATCATTAATCGGGGCCTGTCTAGGGAAAGGGGCTCCTCATGGGGGCATCTTCTGAAAGAGTGATAAGAACACTATCAATTCAGGAAACCTTATCGAACGATCCATATCACGGCATAAGGTACAATAAAGTGAAACAATTCCTAAAACGTCGACATAACCTCTCACTCATTGGTATGGTGCATAACACACCCATGAATAAGACTCTACTTGACGCGGTATGTTGGACTCCGAGGACCATTTATAAATCTAGTACTTTGATACCATCTTTGTCATGACCTGGGAGTAGGGCCTAGATGTGACATGGCAAATGAGAACTCGAGAGTCCTCAAACAAGCCATCTTAGCCTCAATTTACATATTATTGGTTGGAAAGCACGTAATTTTACAAGAAACATATAATTCTAAGGGATTACAGGGCTTTGAACTCAAGCTATAGGGATGTTATTGGGGAAAAGGATTTGCATGAATCACATTGCACATAACAAATACGTTCTAAGAGGTGGATAAGTATGCCTCAAGCTATGGGGGCAAGAAGGGACTTGAGACTTTCCATATAAGCACATTCTCATTAAACATATCATAATAGCATAAGAATAATCATCTCTTCCATACATAGTACATAGCCAAATCATCTCAAGAAATCACATAGCATAATCGTACGGGAGTCTTTGTGATGTCCAATAATTCCTCTAGCCTAGAATAGGTCGAGGGGCCAAGACATGTCCTGGGCTCACCCTCAATGTAAAGAAGTAAACAACATACATAAAGGTAGATAGAGGGTGGATGTTGTCCTTGAAACATAGGACTCACCACTAGTGATACTCAAAGATCTGAATCACACGTCAAAAGGTAGATAGATATCATCTCCGATTCCTATATGGTTAGATCATGTAGATAAAGAGTATGCGTTAGTACATATAATGCACTAAGTATGCGGGCATGCAATGCGTATGAATATGACCAACATGTAAACTGATGTTAGATGACAAGGGCACATATATAAAAAAAATATAATAAAGGGTAATAGATCAATATGTCATGAAATACATGATACATGAGATACTTAATCATATAAACATAATGGGGTTGGGACCTCAATCGACATAAGACCAAGTGAGTTATAACTTGGAACTCCATCATCTTCGCCACAATGGATAAAGAGGTGACCTACTTGCCAAAGGTAGATCCATTCTTAACATAATCATACCTTACGGTAACACCACCCATTTTGGTAACATAACATGAACCTATATTTGGCACATAGTTTGACAAAAAAGAGTATGGACCCTTGGGGATAGTCCACCCCGACTCCAATTCCTCGGTGCTAAGCCATTATCCCACAAGAATATATATATATATATATATATATATATATATATACATGCTTTTGAAAAGATGATAAGTACTTTGAAATCATAACCATGCATAATTGGGCTTAAAAGCCAAAAACACTTTCTTTACTTTCATGGATACGTGACTAAAAAGTCAAATCATTCTTCATGTTATAATTTCATGCATAAGTGACTAAAAAGTCAAATCATTCTTCATGTCATACTTTCATGCATAAAAATAGCTCCATTCTTAACATAGGTATGAGAAAAGAGTATGGACACTTGGGGATAGTCCACTCTGACTCCAATCTTAATCCTTTGCTCCTTAAAACATTTACATATGGTGTAAACACTCATTCGTTTGCTTAAAGATCCATATCATAGACATATTGTGATCACAACTTAGTGATACGCATTCTTTGCATGAAAACATAGTCATAAACATCTTTGAGACTTAGCCCACATCATATACTTCATAAAAATTCATGCTCATGAATACAAATGAAATGAATGATGAATGAACAACATATATAATGGAGATCAATAATTAAATCATCATAATAAGATAGATTCATTCTTAAATCATAATCAAATCCATAATTAAAAATATAATTCATACTACTCATGCTTGAATTAAAGAATTAAAGAGATATGCATAGTTGAATCTTCATAATCTCAATGTAAATCCTGATAATTGAACTTAAATCACTCTAAAATTATATAATAAGTACAACCCATACTTCAATTTAATCAAATAAACAATAAATTTAAAGACCCATATTTAAAGTAAGCTTGATTTCATAAATTCAAGTGTAAAATATTCTTGGGGTCTTCATGATTGAAAGAAGAATCATGAATCAATCCAACATACCTTGAGGATATTATTTGTACATAGGGGTTTGCCCCATGAGGAATCAGGTGGGAACATATAGTTGTTTAACACTCATGCAATTGAACTTAGAATATAATTTCAAGCCCCTATGTACTTCAATGAAGAGGATCAAGTCACAATGTAGTTCTGGAGGAGTGTTTTTTTTATTTTGTCCTATTTTTTTCCTAGGTTGCCTCTTTCGAGATTTTCAACCTAGAAAATATTTTTTGGGGTGTTATACACAGTTTGTACTCTTATGGATCAGGAGTATCTTGACTTAAAGATTTTGCTCAAATTTGATGAGCTTTGAAACTTAAAGACTTTGCTCGAATTTGAGGAACGTAAAAACTTAAAAACTTATCTTGAATTTGAGGAGCTTTGGAACTTGAATCTTAGCTCAAATTTGATGAGATGTATTTTAGACTCGTGCATCAAGGAGCACTTTGACTTGAAGAGTTTGCTCGAATTTAATGACCTTTGAAACTTGAAGATTTTTCTCAAATTTGAGAAGCTTTATGACTTGAAGATTTAGCTCAAATTTGAAGAGCTTTGCAACTTGAAGGTTTAACTCATAATTTGAAGATTTAGCTCTAATTTGAAGAGCTTTGTAACTTGAAGGTTTAGCTCATAATTTGAGGAGCTCCACAATTTGAAGATTTAGCTCGAATTTGAAAAGTTTCGTGATTTTAAAATTTGACTCATAATTTGATGATCTTTGAATTTGGAGGTCAAACTCAAATTAAAGAGATTCATAATATGAAGGTTAGCTTGAATGAGCTTTCTAACTTAGAGTTTAACTCAAATTTGAAAAGCTTTCAAACTTTAAAATTTGGCTCAAATTTGAAAAGTTTTGTGACATACAGTTAAGGCTCGTATGTCTAGGAACATTATAACTTGCAATTTAAGCTCATGTGATAAGGAGAATTATAACTAGCAGTTTATCCTCATGTATTAAGGAGCGTCTAGATATACATAGATTTTTCAATGTCACTTTTAAATGTAAACTTGCCCCTACTTTGGAGTTATTCTATATCTTTATCTTCATGAGGCCTATAGACAAAAGACAGTTGATCTCCTCTTATAGTCATGCTTAATTTTATGTCATGCGCACGAGTTGCCAACTCTTCAAATGTATTAGGCTTTAATCCTTCAAAGATGTAGTGAAGATACCATTTCATGTCTTGGATGCACATTTCAAAGCTAGAAGTTTAACTAAGATGATCTTTGCAGTTGAGGTTCAAATTTCTCCAACGATTGATAAAGTCAACAACCAGCTCATCTTCTTGTTGGCAAGCCTTTATAAGTTCGATCATGCTAACAACATGTATTGTGTTATAGAAACAATCGGGGAACTCTTGCTAATTGTTCCCAACAATCTATAGAATTAGGTTTGAGGTTGTATACCAATCAAAGGCATTTTTTTTGAGAAATCGAACGAACTATTTGACAAGATAATCACCATACATTCCAGCATGAATGCAAGTTTTACTAAAGTGTGTTATATGTTGTTTCGGATTTTCTTTATCATCAAATTGTTGGAACTTAGGAGGTTGATAGCCCTCGGACATCTCCAAGTTATTAATCCTTTGCATGTACGGCTTTGCATATGTGAGAAAAAATTTAGGTGAGGACTCAGATTTATGCTCGACGGTCTCTAAGATTATGTCCTTCAATTGATCAATAGGAATCAAACCTTTAGCGGGAAGATGAATTCCTTTGATCTTTTTTTCTTTATACAAGAAGCTCCTTTATCTTGAATTCTAGAAAGCTTCATAGGTTCTTGATTTGATCCTCTCTCAATCATATTACCCATCATGTTTGTTAGCTTGAAAAGTTTAATATCTTGTTCATGCACGCACTTTGTTAAGTCTTCAATTGCTTTGGTCAACCTTGCTAGTTGTTTTTCTATAGTGAAGGTCATTTCAATATTGAAAAAGTTGGTGAGAAGTAGAGATCGTCCCACTAGGCGTGCTAGAATTTGTAGACGATAAAATTTGCGTCAAGAAAAAAATAACCAAGAATAAAAATATCGGAACAATTGCAGTATTTGATTTCAAGTATGTAAGTGTTACAATCTCTATGAATTCTCTGATTCGTCTTTTCAAATATAAATTCAAGGGTTTTTTAGCTTGATATTGAATCTTATGAAACTTGATGGATTTTATCTTGACTTGTACTTGAATTCAAGAATTTTTGCGCTTAATCTTGAATCTTGTGGTCTTGATCTAGATTTATGGATTTGATGAACTTGATATAAACTTGTTCTTGAAATTGATCTTGACTTGTACTTGAATTCAAGGGCTTTTGGGTTTGTTCTTGAATCTTGACTTTGTTCTTGAACTTTGAATTTATTCTTGAGTTTGATCTTGAATTCAAGGGTTTTTAAGCCTGTTCTTGAACTTGAATATTTGAATTTATGAACTTGTAGAGAAATTTGTGGTGTTTGATCCATGAGCTCTCTCTAGCTTCTTGTTAGAATTCTTGATGCTCCTTTGAATTATGAAAATTCATATTTATAGTTGTAGAATAGAGGAATTATAATAGAAAAGACTTTCCTTTAGCCAATTAGATTTAAGTGACATGGCATATTGGGCTTTAATGAAATGGACTTGTCATTTTGATACATGGCATGATCCTATTGGTTTCTTTGTTTGACTTGGTGCCATGTCATTTAACATGTGGTGCCAAGATGGGTCTCTAGGATGAAATAATATAGGGCTTATTAAATTTGGCTCATTTATTGTAGTCCAAATTAATTAACTTAGATTTTAATTAAATATGTTCTTGTTGGGCTTAAATAACTAACCCAATTATATTAATTCATAACATTTATTTGGATGAATATATTCATGAATTTGATATAATTTGAATCATTTTAAAATTTATATTTAATAAATTTTAAATGATTACAAGGGAATTTTCCAAAATCCATCAACTCATGCAATTAGATGGCAATACACACTCATTTGAACATAATATTCATGATTGAAATCAAAATGTAGCATTTAGGCAAAGATTTAACAAGACCCATTTAAGAAATCATCAACCCAATGTAGTAAAGTAAAGGGTTCACAAATGTTAACTCATTTCATCCATTTCAAATCAATAAATGATATTTTCTAACATGAATCATGCATATAATTAGGAATAGGAAGTACCATAATAAAATCAACCTTGAAATTTTAAAGATTTAGTTAGGAAAGATTTTGGAATCCATGGGCAGAAGGACCCATGGATTAAGAAACTCACATACCATAGAGTAGAATAGAGGAGAAGGTTGAAGAAAATCACAAATTGGATAAAAATCTTGGAAGAAATTGGAGCTTGTTCTTTGATGGAGGGTTTGGATCTTTTTCCTAGAGAGAGAAATTTGATTTAGTGAAGGAGAAAATAAAAAATATCATCAAAAGTAAAAAAAATAACATTTTAATGAGTCCCGACAGCAAAATCGACGGTCTAGGGGTTTCGTCGCCGAACCATTCGGTGGTACGCCAAATGGAACCTTTAGACTACCTAATTTGATAATTTTTGAAGTTTCTCGGAGCCATTCGGCGATCAAATCGATGGATCGCATTCAACAGCCCATATAAGTCTCGATAAAATAGTCCTAATTTTTTAATCCAAATTTTGAATAAGGCAAAATTAGATGTGTTGAAAAGGTATTCAAAGACCTTTAATTTGATATATAGTGGGTCACCTATATTATTATGTTCTAAGAGATATGTCCATTTTATGTTGACCCTTATACGAATTCATACCGAAACTTAGCCAATGGGAATCCTTTGAACTTGGCTCGATGTAAGAGATGTCTTATGACCCCAAAACACATGAAATACACTTTTAATATCTAATAATTGATTCAATCTCATTAGAAGTCGTCAAGTTAAGTCTATACGCATACGAGGAACGACGTAGATCTTAGCTTAAGATCTAGGGCATCACAACCTCTTTAGTTTTTTACATGAACTAATTGTTTGAAAATTTAAAATTCTCCTATCTAAGTCTTAGATAAATGCCGGCACGACCCGATTAGTTGGGTCATGACAAAACATATTTTGTCATTTTTATTCATCACTTTTTAGGCTACTGAACCCCTAAATTTTCAACTCTTCAAAATTTTTCATGTGGCTCAATATACGAGTCGTATGTCAAATACTATATGATTGTAAATGGCCTTCATTCATTGAATTCAAAACTCCAAACTTTGTTGAGTATCAAGGTCTTACATGACTAACATGTGGATCGTATATCTCATATGTGGTACATTTGTGGTTCCACATCTCAACCTCTGAAACTTCAAAAACTCTAACCTTATGCACCTTAAATATGATTGTGCATGCAGTACTTATATCTAGGGTGACAGAATGAGTAATTATATGGGTATCAATTCAAATTATTCATCTTAAATGAGTTGAATATCCAACTCGATTAAAATGGATAAAAAATAAGTCAAATTCATATTACCCATTTAAAAGTGCATAGTTAAATGGGTAAAAGAGGTTCATTCATAAAAAAAGAAAAGTGATATTACTTTTTTTGAGTGTAGGCGGTCGAATCGAGCAAGTGAAGTAAGAAAGAAAATCACACTCATCTTGAATCAGAAATTAAAAGTTTAAGATTTAAAAAAATATTACATTTTTTGGGTGGGAGGCGGCAGCTCAGGGGTAAAAAATTTAAGAACTTTAAAAAAAAATTATATATTTTTGGTTGGAGTGGGGCAGGGGGTGCACAGGGTTTGGGGGATAAAAAAAAAGTAAGGTTTTGGGGGACGGGTGCAGGAGGGATGGGTTTGCCAGGAAGTTGGGAGCTGGGCTAGGGGCAGGGGTTATAATTTTTTTTTAAATAAAAAATAAATTTTCAAAATTTTAACTTTTCTTTTTAATGGAAGTGGGGGTGAGGGTGAAGAGAGGATAAAAAGATTTACTTTTGAAACATTTCATATGATCCCTATTACAATATACTATTTACCTATGTTATTCATTGGACAAATCATTTTTATCTATTTATAATATGAATCGAATTGAATATTTTATTCATTTTTTAAATCAATTTTCTATGAGTCTGCTCGTTTGCCACTCCTACTAATATCATTTGTATGGCCTGTATGTCTTGTCTCTCTCGACACAATTTGACCTTGACTTGATATTTTCAATTCTTTTGAGCTCCAATCTTTCTATGCACCTAGAACACTATGAGACATCAACTTTAACATATATATTAAATAGTTCGGAATGAATTTTTAACCTGAATTTCTAGGGTGTTATAGTATGGATGCAAAGTGTTGTGTTGTATATTTTTAAAAAATTCCCCTAATTCATAACTCCTAAATCTGAATTTTCTAATAATGAATTAATCTCCATTTGTAAAGTTACCTTTCACTTTAACATATTTGGCGTGATCAATTGCCATCATATATGTGAACTGAAAATCCGTTTACTTCCGCACCCACCCCATAGATATCATCATATACCTAAATCAAATGGGGCCATTTTCCCTCAATCCTCTGATTAGTTTTAATATTTCTTTATCCTTTACATATTCTAATGCAAAAATTTGATAGGCCGATAAGGTCGAGTTTTTTCATGACTCTTTTATTGAAACCATATTTCCACACAATTGTAGTTAATCTTATTCACAAGTGGACGTACACAAAAATACACATAAATTTAAAAAATACAAAGTTTGATTACACACTTAAATTATCAGTAGTCTTGATTATCCTTCTAAACTTGACTATTTGATAGATTTTATCCCCCTAAACGTTGATGTGGAAAAGAGAGTGCGGCTACAGTCTCTTTTACGCTGCACAAATAGTTTTTAGGCGTGGAACTAATAAGTCATGTCAAGGTGAGAGGGTGATTAAGAGTCTCGATAGTTTAGATGTGTAACTAAATAAGTTGTGCCAAATTTAGAGGAAATTAAGATATTTTGGCAACTAATTAAGATGGGAAATTAGGAACCAAAGTTGTTTACTTTAACATGATATTTTTCCACTATCTTTGGGAGAGGGGAGTGGAGGGTGAGGTTTTTATGCATGCATATAAAGGGCAAAAGTACAATGCATGCAATTGCATGTATGAGAATGACCTTTCTTCAGTACCATTGTGGCATGGAAGATAAAAATATACATCTGACAGAGATAGACAAGGAAAGAATGAGTATTAGAGCACTCAAGACTGTCCTCTCCAAAGTGAGGAAAAAAACAATATACGACAAAAATAAAAAAGAGTTGAAGTCGTAAACAAATATTCATAGAATTGATCAATTGCTTACAAGTTGCATATAAGATAAACTTTTAACTAATTTACTAGCACCTGAATACAATAGAATGAATATGTATAAATATTTAATTGTAAATCCAGTAACAAATGAATTGAGCTATCGTTTAAGGACTTATTCATTACTCATGAACTTTAAATTTTGGCTTCGAAAAATGCATCAGTTACCTTATTAGTTTATACATATGACTTTAACATGTCTCTTTCTCTCTCTCAAGGACCGCCACTTTGAGAATCAACATGATGGTATTGCGTATTGTGAATCATTCTTGGATGCACATGCTTCTCATAGATTCCAAAGTGCATAAAAAGATCATTCTTGATGGTCACAAATATTACACTTTCTAACTTTACACAGTTCTATCTCTCTCACTACCCCCCTGGAAGCTGGAGGATAGAATCAAGTCAAGTTACTTTTTTCTCTGACATATCATTTCAATACGCCATGTAATTGTAGATAGGGGATGAGCTAAAGGTCCAAGTACGAGTTTCCATATTTGTATTAAAATTTTCATTAAATATGTGTGAATTTTAAGTTTATAATTTAACTATTAATTAGTATTTGTAATCATCATTATAAAATTAAAAACTCATAAAATTAAATTTTTGATTTCGCCCTGAGTATCTTTTTTGGAAAGTGCATGGTGGCCTTTTAATTACTTTTCTCTCTTGTTGGGAGACAGCCAGCACACAATTCCTCGACAGACGGCTATAATTTTCACCTAAGTAATGCCGGTGTCGAGAATCATTATATGCGTGTGTGTGTGAACGTTGCTTACATAAAGATAGATTTTGTAAAACTTAACCTGGATGATTGATTTTTGGATCCCTTGTTAAAATTTAGTTATTTATTGAAATATAACTGGCAAATAATTATTTTTTTGTAATGAAAATAAAAATTTAGATAAAAATATCTCTAACTAAAATACGAAGAAACTAGAGCTAATGCTCCAATTCGAATTTTTGACAAATGAAACCTTTTTTTTTTACTACGACAAATGAAACTTTATGTAAAAAAATTCATGGAATCTTGAATTGTGGCTCAAATTCCGGGATTTTTCATGGTCTAACTCTAGATTAAATTTATAATATGGAAGTGAAAATAATATTTACCATGTATCATGAGTGAGATAGTATTATAAAATAATTGTGGCTAAATAGTAGATGAACAAATTATTTAATTTGTGGTACCTTGAAATGCCTTGAAGTTTGAACTTCTACGAGTCTTTATTCTATAATTAAAATTTATACAATTGAATATTTGAGCGGTTTAATAGAACTCATGGAGTTGAACTTATAAAAATGAATTCAGATTTCATAAAATATCTCTAGTGTTTGAACCGTGTTAGTTATGATTTCAAGAATATTCCTTAAGAGTCTCTAGTATTCCAATTTTCTCAAGGTATTTCCAAAAAATTTAAAGATTTCTATGGTTTAGTCATGAGATAAAAAATAAATAGTCATGGGATAAAAAAATAGTAAAGAGATAAAAAAAATTTATTTCATTTTTTTGTATCTCATTTGATTGACAAGTCTGGGATAAATTATCCCACCATTTATATCATAGTGACAGAATAAATTATCTCATATACATGGTGGGATAATTTATTTCAAAATTACTAATCCCAAAATAATTAATTTCAGAATAAATTGTTTGAAACCAAATGACCCCGAGTATTATCATCCAACTAACATTTCTATATTAAAAAAAAGTAGCTAAATTCGATTAGTCTAATTATTTCCCTTCATTGGAATGTAATATGTGGTATTTAATCAATTCTATTGGATGTTATGCAGCATATGCTTTACATCTGATAGAATGTGCCCAAATCAGTGTGATTTTATGTTCTTTATTGTTTGTAGTTTGGACAATTATTGCTCATCATTTTTAAAAGAGTTCAATTATAATTTTTTTTGTTTCGTGTCAAAAGTAATAGGTTGATATGAACTCGGTATCATAATGTTGCACCCACCTCTGATCAGATTAAAGTGCTTTCTAACGGTATATAGAAGTTGGTGCAGAATTAGAATATAGGTTAATGGTTAGTTTTGGTTCAAACGATATGTCTTTAGAAATGTACAAATTTAGAATAACTCGTTAACGTAAAAGCAATAAAATCCAAACTCATAAACATCAAATTCTAGTTATGCCTATGATTGGAAGCTATAGGTGTCCATTTCATTCAACTCAACCGACATGAAGTATATATCATATATGTATACGCAACACACATCGCATGTATATATAGCAAAAAGAAAGCAACAAGTTCTGTAATGTAAAACTGCTGAATTTTCAACTTACTTTTCATTTATAGGATATTTCTGTCTTTTTTATTTGGTTTCCTACCAGGTGTCGGAACCTGCATTAGAGACCCAACTAAATCTCGAGGTGTAGATAGAGTGCCCTGGGCACTTAGGGTGGGGTGCTAGGAGGAGTCATGAAAAACAAAAAGCCCAAGGAAAGTTGGGCCAAAACATCAAATACAAAGTTAAATGGGTTTTCAAGTCGGAAAAATTATCTAACTATCCATATTTAGGAAATATTTATCACTTATAATAACATAATTTTTTTAACTATATATAGTGAATTGGTTTTTACCCCGCTTTCTTCTCCATTTTTTTAATTAAAATTTGCTCAATTTTTCCTCCAATCTCCCATTGCTTCCTTTTGCTAGAAATGATAATAAAACAAAAGTATATTAATTTAAACACCTTCACTTATGTAATTTTTCCTTTGAAGAACCACACTCAAACTTAAAACTCTAAAATCATTTCTCGGATTTTGGGCCACCCGACCCGAAAGAGACTTTTCAGACAACCATTTCTCCTTTAGCCTCTCTTGCTGCCATCTGTCTCTTGTGGACTTGTAAAATGCAGCATAAATCAGCAGTTTGGCCAGCCCAAAAACAGTTCCCATTGAATTAGGTGCCTGATAGGAAGAAATTATATACACCGATCGTATACAAATATATTTTGACACGTCATAACATATAAATCATATTGCCATGTACAAATCGACTAATCAAAAGTTTAGAAGTAGGATACAATACCTTTCATTTTCTTATTGATTCTCAAGATAAATCATTATATATATATTTTTAGCTTAATGAGATAAATTACAAGCCAAGAAAAATTCGATTTGGTGATTAAGTTAGAGCTATCATACTAAATTTATCAAAGAATCAAATCAATTAAAATAAGTTAATTTTTTTCAAAAAAAAAAATTTGTTGATATAAGGACAAAGATATAAATGCAAATAGAGTATAAATGAGTTGTCATCACCTTGCCTAAAGAGATGTCATATCATATGATATATGCCACAAAATAGAAAGACTTTATATATGTTCTTCGTCCTAATTTATGTGATACTTTTTGAATTTTGAAGCTAAAGTTTAATTAGTGATTTAAAACTTGCTATGTACTCATATCTCCTTATCAATTCATCAGTTTGGTATAGAATATAATCTTCTGAACCTTTTTTATTTGTAGCATTAATCATTATGCTTTATGCTTTTTAGGATATGGCATGAATTATTTAGCAAGGACAGATTTTTTTTGTTTAACTTTTTAAAATGACAATTATTTTTGAGTAAATTTATTTAACTAAAGCGAAAAATTAAAAATATAGAAGGAACCAATACCAAGTCGTCTATTACACCTATTTACTTGTCTGGAGAAGATATAAATAAATAATAAATATTTATTCCTTATCATTAATATCAAAATTAATAAAAGGGTTTTGATAAGGTAAAATTATGAATTAGTTTATTATGATTAAGTGATTAAAAAACATATTCTATATATCTATTAATTTGATATAAATATTCAATGTAAATATAATTTTATTTGTGATTGAAAGCTAGAAAAGACGAGTATTTTTACTCTCTGTGTGAATGTTTATCCAATGAAAACTTCTTTTTTTACCATTTAGGAATTATTTGGTGGGAGGGATTAGGGGAAATATGTTGACACCCAATTTTTACCCTCCACAGTACGAATTAAATATTGAGCTTTAATTTTAAACGACTTTGAATGATTAACTTTAGAAAGGCGAAAAGTATTTTAATGATTTTTTAGAGCTTAAATCTTTAAACTTTATTATATGATTATCGTCTATTTAACTTTATGTCACATCTTGTAATTTAATTTAATCACTTTTAGATTTAACCATTTCGTAATCATGCTAATCATTT
>JBCEWC010012596.1:0-15731 GCA_038996855.1 Solanum aculeatissimum | reverse complement strand
CCAAGTGAATTTAAAAGTTTAACCATACAATCATCATGTCTAAACAAAATGTAATAAATAAAGTTTATGCATACAAGAATAATGTCTTCATGCTTTCATATGTAGGTCATAATTATACTCCAACCAAGACTTTCGAATTTCATCAGTAGGCATCTTAAGAAAAACTTGACGGATGTCTTTTTTAAGAAACATGTTCACAAAGAAGTTGTACATTGCACCTCCTCCGGAAAGATCAGGAATACTTGCCAAAAAATCCATACACTTATCTATGGTGGGATCAGCTACGGCATGAGATGTAGCCGTACTTTTGTTAGACATTAATTCCACTAGAGAGTGCATATCCTCTTTCATTGATGCAACGACAGATTTTGTCTTACTTGTTTTTACTTGACTATTAGTTTCAATACCATCAATTGAAATTTGTCTTTTTAGTGATGGCTTAGGAAACATAATAGAATCCATATCTTGTGGATCATCACTTTCATCATCTCCTTCATCATTAAGATTGACAAGGTGCTCCATATCATCATCATTAATATTATTTATTCTTTCTTCACCAAACTCTACACCAAATCCAGATAATTATTCTTGACTTGCAGCACGTGCTCTTTCTCCCGTAGCAACAACATCAGAAAATAATGCATCATATCGAAACCATATGAGCGAAAAATCTCTATTCTTAAATTTTTTATATCGAACATCCTCCTATAATAAAAAATAAAAAAGAAATTTAAGTAAATTAAAAACTTAATAATGAAAGATATAAAAAAAACATAAACAATGTGAAAGGTGTACCTTAATTGTTTGCTCCCACCAATCATCATCCGCCATAATTGTATTTTTTGTGGCATCCCATCCTAAACCCGTATCCCCTCTCATTAGTTTCTTAAATAGGGTCCATTCGGATTTCATGCTATCCCAATGATTTTTTATTTGTATTCTAGTATAGTTTCTTCCCGTCTTTTTATTGAACTCATCAATCATATTTTTCCATCTATCTTTAGAGAAATGAGTGCTTGGCCTATTTCCTTTTCTAATCTCTATTTCACATAATTCTATAAATTTAAGATGGGCATAATCATCCCACTTAGCATTAGTTCGGCCCAAATTTGTTTTCGACATGATTGAATATAAATGATCTGAAGATGAAGAGTGGACAAATATTTAGGTAATCATGCCAAAATTTTGCAAGATCTATTGATGTTGAATGTGAAACTGAAATTAACTATTAATATTACACCATTATGTAGTGTATAATATTAACAAAATCACAAATAAAAGAAAATCATACAAAAACGTAACAGGAAAGTAACACCAAAAATACTACAAGAAAATTGCTTATTAAGGACCAACATTTAACGACGGGGTAATAAAGGAATAAACATACTAAGGACAAAAAATGCCTATTCGGAACTCTGTTTCTCTAGGTCATTTGAAAGCCAAAAATGCCTATTAGAAACTCTGTTTCTTTAGTATAAGTTTTAAAATATGAAGTATTGTGCCAAATGTGAGAATGATATCTAAGGTTATATTTTAAAAAGCAGCTTTAAGGGAAAGGAGGAATCAAAGTTCTTCTTTAAACAATAAAATAAGCCAATTGAACAAAAAGTATGTATAAGAGAAATCAAAATTTTACATATGAACTATCATACTAATATAAAGAAGCACATTAGTCTTCAAGGAGCTTAAAGAAATATTATTCTGCTTAAAGCACATTGGTGTGTCATTCTATTTTACTCAACTAAAGAAATATCAATTTTGCTAAAAGAAAGTGTGCTCCCTATTAGTGCTCCATGTCAAAGAAGAGGACTATTAATCATGTCACATCTTGAGCTAATATAAGAGAGGGCTATACAAGTGTTAGGCAACAGGGCCATGAATTGCTTTCATAATTTTTACTTGTCAATTTTATTATTTATGATACTTCCGCAAAGAATGTATTCTTTTGTGATTTTGTTATCTATCAGTAAAAATATGCTTATGTGCATTGATTATTTCAAATCGCCTTTCATTTTCTCATAAGTTAATGGCTAATTGCTAAGACAACATGGTTCAAGTTCAAATGGTAATATGGGACAATTATTTTAGGTTTACAAATAATTTTGGGTTCTGCCATATTTGGCTATTGGAATGCAAACAATATGAGATTATTCCATGAAAATAAAAATAATGAATGTAAAATCTTGTTCATTTTGACAAGTGAAATCATGGTTGGTCCATGCCTGCTAATCTTCATTTTGATAATTGTTTTTCCAACCAAAAGCAATTTAATTTCTTCAAAGTGAATGATATGAAGTTCTTCAACTCACCAAAGCAAAAGGCAAGATTTGGAGGCAACACAGGTGTCAAAGAAAATCATAAGCCCCCACAAAATAAGCTATTAAGAAAATCAAGTGTAGCTCTTTTTTGACCTTTTACTATCAGTTCTTCCAAGTTCGAATCATTGTAAATAACACTAACCACTAGTTATCAATCCATTCTTCATTGTTCAAATCCTTATAAATAACAGCAATAACTAGTTTTCGATCAGTTCTTCATTTTGATATATTCATTAATCAATCATTCAATTTTCGAATGCCAAGAAGAGCTAAACCAGGGAAAGCATCTTTCAACAACAACAATTTCACAACAAAAATTAGTGAAAAACTAAAGAAATAGTGAAACTTACATTAAAGCTTCAAAAATGGCAACGGAGGAAGAAAATCCAAGCTTTTTCAAGACAAAGATCCAGAAAAAAGAGATGAAGAGAGCAACCTCTAGAGGCTCTGCTATTTACCATTGAAAAAGAATGGAGAAGAAAGAGAATATTAGGGTTATTTACTTAAGGGCATTTTTGGTATTATGAAAAATATTTAGGGCAATAAGGTAATTATTTTAGTCAAACAATAAGAGCTTATAAGCTGAAAATAAAAAGTTGGGGGATCCCAGCTTCTAACTTTTAACTTATTTTAAGTAATTTTTAACTTTTTTTAAGCTACTTTAAAAATGGCCAAACACTTTTATAAGCTAGAAACAACTTAAAAGTTGGTTTGACCAGCTTTTAAGCTAAGCCAAACACCCACTTATACTATTTAAGGCCTGCGACGCCATAACTTATTTGAGTACATAGCCTGCGATGCTCTCCGGTTCTATCTGGTAGCTTTGGCTCGATAGATATGTACATCGATCCTGCGACGGTCATGATTCTACCTCATTCATGGTCTGCGACGCCATTGCATCCATACACTTCATATGTATTACATCATTGTCTATTGTTGTATTTATTATTATATTTGATTATGTTATTATGTACTAACCTTGTGATGTAGTTGTTAGGATTCTTTGTTATTGCATTCTTATTCGATTTCTCTTACCTAGTTGGTTGAACCTATAGGGTTCAGGACAAGGTAGTTGATCATTCTATCAGAGTGTTGTGGCCATCACCTAGATATGATGGTGATGCTCAAATTTTGAGTTATCATGGATTGTTGGATTATCTTTATTTCTTTTCTATCAGACTATGTATCAGATATTATGAGACAACCTTGTATTTTCTGGAGACAAATATAGTTTTTCTTTTCAATACTGTATTTAGATGTTTTTGTATTCATGACTCCTAGTTTTGGGGATATTTGATGTTATGTCGTGTTGACTTCTACTTTATTTTATTTTTCTTTAGTCATGACCTATTTTGGGTCGTGACAAATTAGGTATCAGAGCCCTAGGTTCATTGAGCTTGTGAGTCAAAAGAGGGGTATCTAGTAGAGCCTTGTGTATTGGTGTGTAGACGTCCACACCCATCTCTGGGAGGCTATAGGATACTCTTTAGGAAAACCTTTCATGTCTTACTTCTTATTCATGTGTTTCCTTGTATTACCCACTTTGAAAGTGTCTAATCTACTCTTTCTATGCAGATGTCAATTACAAGGTCTTAACAGTATGTAGGAGAGCCCGAGTCTACTGATGTGGCTCCTACTTGTGGTCGAGAAAGAGTTCGGGATAGGACCAGAGGTCGAGGACTTGGTAGAGGGGAACTTCACTAAGGGGGCAATTGAGGTCAGCTTCTCTAGGGCTTGCATTTAAGTCAGAGGGTCCTACAGATCCTATTCCTCCACCCTCAGTTCAGGAGTTGCTATTAAGGTTACTGACTAAATTTGAGAAAGCTCCTCCAGCCCCAGCTACAATTGAGATACTAATTTCTGCAACACCAATTGTTTCTATTGTAGCCCCAGCAGGGCCAGCTACGATTCATGCTTATCCTTCTCCATCCCCAACAGATCCTCTTGTGGAAGTTGTGGCACCACTTCAAACATCTCATTCGGGTGCAGGTGTACAGTTTTAGAGTTTGGCAGTTGATCCATCCATTACACCACCCTTGTTTATGGTGTCACCATCTTCTTCTAGCCCAACTATGTCCTCAGCTGAGAAAAAGTGTTTTGAGAGGCTTGCTCAACTAACTCCTCTGAGATTTAATGGCACCCCAGGTGACAGAGCTTATGATTTCTTATTAGTGTGTCAGGATAGGCTGTGTAATTTGGCTATCTTGGAGTCGCATGGAGTTTCTTATACCACTTATCATCTTATCGACCTCACCATGGGGTGTTAGATGTTAGTGGTGGCTCGTTGACCTGTTGGATCTCCAATTATGACTTGGGAGTAGTTTATAGTGATATTTTATGAGAGGTTTGTACCATATAGTCTTTGGGATAGTTGTTGTGATGAGTTTGATAGGCTTCAATAGGGTTCTACATCAGTTTCATATTATAAGGTCCGATTTCATACACTATCCAAAAATGTTCTATCAAATATTCCTACTGAGTTTGAGCAGATTCAATGGTTTGCCAAGGGATTGGTAGGTTACCTTCAGTTGGCTACAACTTTTTTAGTTTTTGCTAGAGGCACTTTTTAGAGTGTTGTGGATGATGCTCGTATGATATAGCGCATCCGATATGATAGATAGGGTGATAGGAAGAGGCACTGTCAACATGGATAGTTTAGTGGACATCCATCATAGGATCGGGAGTTTCAGAGGTAGGGCCATCAGGGCCAGGAAGTTCAGGCATCTCTTCCAGCATCTAATAGTATTGACAAATCTAGACCTACATTAGTGGGTAACATACCTAAGAATGGTGGCTTTTCAGGGAAGTCATCTCAGAGGCATGGAACTAAAGCTTGTTACCATTGTGAGGAGACTCAATATTTGGCTCATCAATGTCCTCACCGTATACCTTTTACCCAGGCTTTAAGGTCCTAGCTAGCTCATCTAGCCCCAATACTAGAAGCTAGAGACACCTCTAAGGGCATGAGGGGAGGTACCAGAGGAGGACGTGACACATTGAGAGTGGAGCCCATGGAGGCCCATAGGCTAGTGGTCATCGTGGAGTTTGTTATGTTGTTTTGGATAGACTCGATGGAAAGGTTTCTGATGAAGTTATCACAGATATGGTTTCAATTTGCAACCATTCAACTTCGGTTTTATTTGATCCAGGCTCTACTTATTCTTATGTGTCATCTTTTTTTGCTTTAGATATTGATATTATGTGTGAGTCGCGCATCGACCTATATATGTTTCCATCTCGGTAGGTGAATCTTTAGTGGTGAATTGGGTATACCAAGGGTGTGTTGTGACTTTTATGGGGAGAGATACTATTGCTAACTTGATATTGTTAGATATGGTGGACTTTGATGTGGTATTAGGTATGGACTGGTTATCACCCTATTATGTTATTCTAGATTGCCATACGAAGTCAATGACTTTATCTTGTACAGAGTTACCTCAGTTGGTGTGGAAAGGAGCACCTAGCTCCTATCCTAGGGAGTTATTTCTTATATGCATGCTTGTCGGATGATAGAGAAGGGATGCTTAGCTTATTTTGCTCATGTCAGGATGTCGCTTAAGAGTCTCCATACTTGGAGAACACCAGGGTTTCTAGAGAGTTTATGGATGTTTTCCCTACTGATTTTCTAGGAGTTCCTCCTGATCATGATATAGACTTTTCTTTTGATGTGGAGTTGGGCACCAAGCCCATCTATTCCTCCTTATAGGATTGCTCCAACTGAATTAAAGGAGTTGAAGGAGCAATTAGAAGATTTTATGAAAAAAGGATTTATTTGTCTGAGTGTATCTCTTTTGGGTGATCCTGTATTATTTGTGAAGAAGAAAGATGGTACTATGCATATGTGTATTAATTATCACTAGATGAACAAAGTGACTATCAAGAATAAATACCCTTTTTTCTCGCATTGATGATCTTTTTCACCAGTTACAGGGTGCCTTGGTATTCTCCAAGATTGATTTGAGGTCCGACTATCATCAGTAGAGAGTTCAGGAGTCTAACATCCTGAAGAAAGCTTTTAGGACCCATTATGAGAATTTTGAGTTTTTGGTTATGTCTTTCAAGTTGACCAATACCCCAGTTGATTTTAAGGAGTTGATGAATTGAGTCTTCAAGCCCTATTTGGACATCTTTGTGATTGTGTTCATAGATGATATCTTGGTTTATTCCAAGAGCGAGGTCGATCATGTTCAACACTTGAGGACCGTACTTCAGAGATTGAGGGATGAGAACTTGTATGCCAAGATCTCAAAATGTGATTTTTGGCTTGATTCAGTCGCATTTCTTTGCCATGTTTGTGAGAAGAGGGTATTATCATTGATATGGAAAAACTGGCAGTCATGCATGAGTGGACTTGTCCTACTTCTATTACTAAGATTCAAAGTTTCATTGGTTTGGTGAGGTATTATCAATGGTTTGTTAAGGGTTTTTCCTCTATAACAACCCTATTGACTAAATTAACTCAGAAGGTTGTGTCATTTCAGTGGTTGGATGAGTGTAAGTAGAGCTTTCAAAAGCTCAAAGATTTATTGACATTGGCACATATTCTTGCTTCACTCGAGGAGGGAGTGCCATTCATGGTGCATTGTGATGCCTCTGGTGTGGGTTTGGGTGGTGTATTGATGCATAGAGGGAAGGTGATAGCTTACATTTCTAGACAGTTGAAAGTGCACGAAAGAAACTACCCTATCCATGACTTAGAGTTGGTTGTGGTTGTATTTGTGTTGAAGTTATGGCAACATTATCTCTATAGGGTGTATTGTGAGATTTTCATCGATCACCGAAGTCTCAAATATATCTTTTTGCATCCTAACTTGAATATGAGACAATGTAGATGGTTGGAGTTGCTCAAGGATTATGATATCTCTATTCTATATCACCTCGGGAAAGCAAATATTATGGCAGATGCTTTGAGCTGAAAGACTACTAGTATGAAGAGTTTGACGTTCATGACAGCTTAGGAGAGACTCTAGCCTTAGAGGTTCAGTCGCTTGCTAGGCAGATGGTTTGGTTGGATATTTCTCCTCCCTATAGTATTTTGGCTTTCGTTAAGGCTACATCTTCCTGGTTTGATGAGATATGTATTCATTAGATTGAGGACCCCAGGTTATGCTTAATTCATGACAGTGTGGAAGGGCGAGGCTAAGACTATTGTTATTGATTCTATGGCAGTTTTGTGAATAAATGTTAGAGTTTGTGTACCAAAAGTAGGAGATTAGGCGAGACTAATTCTTGATGAGTCCCATTGTGCAAGGTATTCTATCTATCTGGGCGTAGCTAAGATGTACTATTACCTAAAATAACATTATTAGTGGTTTGGGATTAAAATGGACATAGTTGAATTTATGGCAAAGTGTTTGAATTGTCAGCAAGTCAAGTATGAACACCAAAAACCAGGTGGATCGATGCAAAAGATTTTCATTCCCGAGTTAAAGTAGGAAAGAGGGACTATGGACTTTGCTATAAGTTTGCCTATGAGTTTGGGCAAGTTTGATTCAGTTTGGATAGTGGTTGATTGTTTGATCATTTGACCAAGTCACCTTACTTTTTATCGGTGAAGACTAGCTATAGTGAGGAGTAGTTTTCTAGGTTGTATATTCAAAAATTATCAAACTGCATGGTGTGCTAGTGTCTATGGTATTCGACAGAGGATATGTGTTTACTATTTATTTTTGGCTGGCTCTACTGCGTGGTTTGGGTACTAGAGTTGATTTAAGTTTAGCTTTTAACCCCCAAATAGATGATCAGTCCGAGCACACCATTCAGGTATTTGAGGACATGCTACGGGGTTGTGTGATTGATTTTTGTGTCGATGGAACCAAAACCTACCTTTGGCAGAGTTCACATGCAATAGTAGTTATCATTCTAACATCCAGATGGCCCCATTTAAGACCTTGTATGGGCGGAGGTGTAGATCACCCATTGGATGATTTGACTCAGGTTCTGATAATATTTTGAGTATGGACCTACTTCGGGATGCCATGGATCAGGTTCGTTTGATTTAGGGTAGGCTTTTGGCAGCTTAGAGCAGCCAAAAGTGTTATGCTAATCGGAGGACTAGGCCTCTAGAGTTCTTTGTTAGTGATAGTGTTTGGCTGAAGATTTCACTCATGAAGGGTGTGATGAGATTTGGGAAGAAGTTCAAGCTCAGTCCCAAATTCATTGACCATTTGAGATTTTGAGAAGAGTTAGTGAGGTTGTCTATGAGCTAGCATTACCATCGAGATTATCATCTGTTCATCCTGTTTTTTATATTTCTATTATTCATCAGAATATTCTAGATAAGTCCCATGTGATCTCTAATGACTCTGTTGAGTTGGATTTAGATTTGTCCTATGTTAAGAATCCTATAGCAATATTGGACAGACTGGTTGAGAGATTGATATCCAAAGATATACCTTCTTGAAGGTTCAGTGGTGACACCATTTTGTTGATGAGGCTACTTGGGAGTTGGAGTCGGATATACGAGCTAGATATCCCAACCTTTTTGAGTCTTCAGGTACTCAACTTTTTTTTATGTTTGAGGATGAACATTATTCTTAGTGGTGAATGATGTAATGACCTAGTTGGTCATTTTTGGCCTTATTTGTAAAAATTATTGTTTTACCCTTTCGTAAGTTGCTTTGGGCCTATTTTGAACTTTTTGAATGATTGAAACTGAAATTCAGAGTTTTAAAATGGTAGATATGAGTTTTGGCACTTTTTGGAAGCTTAAGTTATTAAAAAAATGAGTTTTTGTACCATTCTAATTTTCTAGTATTGGATCGAGGATCCATCGATTTCATTAGTTACAAAATGTTGAAATTGAACTACAGAAAGTTGCAAAACTGAATTTGGAGTTAAAATGAGATTTTTAAGCCCAAAGTTGTGAATTTATTCATTTTCAGGACCAAGTTTGACTTTTGTCAACATTCAGACTCCAGAAGCTCAGATCAGAATTCTGATAGTTTTAGTAGTTCCGCATGGTGAAGCTAACCCTAGAAATAGTCTCAGAATAATTTTTGGAGTTGCTGAGGGAAGTTTTTGTATTTTGATTCTTAAATTAGTTTTATCGAATCAGATTGGTAACTATGGTGAAGAGGCCTTGAAAATGATTTTTGATGATTTCTTTGAGTTTGGATTATTGTTTCTGGTATGGATACATGCAGTGTTTGTGAAATTCTAATTTTGGATGAGTTCCGAGTGCCTAGTCCGAGTTGACTTGAGTTGTGATGTTGCTAGATTTTGATGTTATCTGGTGCAGACACATCTCTTTATCCCGTTCGAGGAGAAGCCTCCGCATTTGCAGAGGCTTTGATGTTATTGTTCTCCTCGTTCTTGGAGTGTTGGGCATGCGAGTAACCCCTCTCCATTTTGTTCTCCACTTTCGCAGGTTGGTCTCTGAGATTGTGGATGTCTTTGAGCCTTTCTCCTCTGCGTTCGTGGGACCCCACCCGCCATCGCGAAGAGCTTTTTACACCTGAAGAGTTTTAAACCCGTGTAACACCATTTTTTAGCCATTTCACGAACTTGGAGCTTTTTGGGGTGATTTTGAAAAGAGAAATTCGAAGATTTAAATTGGGTAAGTTTTCCCAACATTATTTTGATCATTTTTCATGAGTTTTATCTTGATTTTATCTTGAATTTCATGATTTTCAATGTCCAAATTTGGGGTTGTTAGACCATGATTTCTTAACTTTGAATATCAATTTCTCACTCGATTGGAACTCAGTTTTGGTGGAATTTGCACCCATAAACTCCATTGTTCGTGTAGAACTCGATTTTAGAGTCAATTTTAAGATTCGAGAACTTTCTCTTTTAGCCCTAAAATTGACCATTTTGCCTCTAAGCCTAAACCATTTAAATATAGGTATCAAAATTCTCCTCTTGATGCATAGTATCTGAATTTGATAGTGATTGGTCGATTTGGGGATCGTTTGGAGGATTGAGTTGATTGAAAGCTTATCCGAGTACGGTTTTGGCATTATGGTAGGTTCGGCTAACCTTTTTGAGACTGAATTTGAGTTATAGAGTATGTCATGTGATAATTGAAGATATAGATTGATTCATAAGTAAATGACTTGTTATGTTAGAATTGTGATGGACATGTGGATCCAGTTATGTTGAAATTTGAGTAGATTGTGATCTTAACGATAAATTGAGTTTAACACTTGAGATATGAGATACTTTGGTCATTACCATAATAATGTGAGACTTTTATACCCTTGAAGGGGATTTGTGGAAACTTGGTGTAATTCAAGACTTATTATTGGATTTGAAAGCATATTTTGTGACTTGCGGAGTCTAAATTTGTTGGAAATTGATCATTAATGAGGAAGGGATGTTAATATGGTGTATCAATGGACTTGTGGTATTAGTTGATGGTCCTGATCTAGCTTTGTGATGCTATGACTGTTGTCTCTATATATCATTACTTGTGAGCCATCTATCATCTTACTCTATTATTGCATTGGTATGAACATATCTTACTCTATTGTTACATTGGTGTGCACATATCTTACTCTATTGTATCATTGGTATACACATATCTTACTCTATTGTTGCATTGATATGCACACATCTCACTCTATTATTGTATTAGAATACACATATCTTACTCTATTGTTGTATTGGCATATACATATCTTACTCTATTGTTGTATTGGTATGCATACATTTCACTCTATTCTTGCATTGGTATGCACATATCTTACTCTATTGTTGCATTGATATGCACATATCTTACTCTATTATAGCATTGTATGCACACACCATACTTATATGTGTTGGCATTGTCATGCATACATTATATATTTTATACATGTACTATTTGAGACCTACGATGCCCTGACTTATTTGAGTACATGGTCTACAACACCCCCCGAGTTCTATCTAGTAGGTTCGGCTCGATAGATGAGTACATCAGCCATGCGACGGTCGTGATTCCACCGCATTCATGTCCTACGATGCCATTGCATCCATACACTTCATATGTATTACAGTATTGTCTATTATTGTATTTATCATTATCTTCAGTTATATTATTATGTACTAACCTTGTGATGCAGGTGTTAGGGTTCTTCGTTATTGCATACTTGTTTGATTTCTCTTACCAGTCGGTTGAACCTACTGGGTACATTTTGGTGTATTCACCCCTACTTTTTCTCATCCATGAACATCATGCATAGGGTTCAGGATAGGGTAGTTGATCATTCTATCGAAGTGTTGTGGACATCACCAAGATCTTACGATGAGGCTCAAGCTTTGAGTCGCCATGGATATTTGGATTATCTTTTCTTTATTTTCTATCAGACTATGTATCAGATATTATGAGACAGTCGTGTATTTTCTTGAGACAGATGTATTTTTCTCTTCAGTACTGTATTTAGATGCTCTTATACTCATGTCTCCAGGTTTTGAGTATATTTGATGTTATGTTGTGTTGATTTTTGCTTTAGCTCATTTTTCATTAGTCATGACCCGTTTTGGGTCGTGACATTACCTCTCATGGCATTTACATCATCTCTTATCATTCCTGCCTGATACTATTGTATGAATTATTTATAAGGTTGGTTATTTGATGTATTATTTGACTTGAGTAATGATTAGATATATATAAATAAAGATATGATTATATGTAAAGGGTATATCTATTTTACTATTATTATATATCATATTGTGCTAGAACTTTATGAGTACAGGGGCGTAGTTCAGCGGTATGTAGTTGGTGTGGAAGGAACATTTTGTTGTATCTGCTTTACTTGTTGTTTAGATCCTCTTGTTGAGTGTTTGTTATTTTTGGTACTCACCCTTGCTTCTACACATGTGTGTAAGTTGTGAGCTTGGTTCCACTTGAGTCTCCTTCTATGTATTTAGACCGAGCTTCCTGGACATTCGAGAGGTAGAAGTTTGTCTATTTATCAGACTCTGGGAGTCCTTTTTATCTACCTTACGTTCTATTAAAGGATTGAGACTCCGACTTATACTTGTTTTCTATTGTATTCTGTATTAGGGGCTTGTACATGTGACACCAGTCTTGAGTTGGTTTTATAGACTTGTTATCCTACTGTTTGTCTGTATTTAGACTCTATCTCTTCCACTTTAGGTTATATTGATGAATTGAACAGGTTTGGCTTACTTGTCTTGGTGGATTAGGTAAGTGCCATCACACATATTTTTTGGTTATGACAATTTGGTAGCAGATCCCAAGGTTCATAGGTCTCACATATGTAGAAGCCCAGTCGAGTAGAGTCTTAAGGATCTGTGTAGACACCTCCGTTACTTATCCTTGAGAGGCAACAAATACTGTTAGGAAATTCCTTCTTGTTCTTTCAATTCTTATCGTGCATGGTTATTATTGGGTTTCTGGATATTTTGTGGTTTAGAATTTGATCCAATTTTGAGAAAGAGGTAATGGACTTAATGAAAGAATGTGTGGCCAGCCTTGGATGGTCCTATAATTCAAAGAGATTTGGGTTGGGTTGAGGTCCAATGAGATGTTTTAAGGGCAAGATATCGGAAGGTGGAACTTATTGGAGAAAGTTATTAGCACTTTATTCTTTTCGATTACCCATTCATCATCGAGGGTGGTGTTTTCCTAATCTACTATATGTTTGGGGTGATTCCTAAACGTGGTATAATGTGGTTAGGGAAATGACTATGAATCAGTATAATAATTAATGGATTATAGTTATTAAGTTTGTCAAATGAGGGTTGCTCAGTATGAGCAGAGGATGACATTGTATTCATTGGAATCAAAACCTCTACTATGTCTTCTTGGAGTGGGTATATAGCACGAATGATTTTAATTCAACTTCTACAATGATATCTATATCTATTTGGATTGGGTTATGATGCTTCTGCTACCCATCTATTTCGTAGAGGTAGGTATATTGTTTATTGAGAGGTAAACCAATACAATTGTGTATGATAACTATCCCATGAAACAAAAGTGTGGACTTTTCGAGTGCGAACCTCTCAAGAGGTATGATGTGTTCTAGTGGTGAATCTAGTGGGTCTTATGATATGGTACTAATAATATACGAGGGTAGATGTAATTATTTTTTAGCATGAATACTAGTTGCTAAAGAGTTGTCAGTTGCTGCAGTCATTCAGGCAGCAAAGTTTGACAATATTGTCACGTTTGGGAGAGACAATTAGTTGTTACTATGGATGCTTGAGTTTTGAATCAGCCATAAGGAAAGTTATAGTAGTGAATCTTGGAGTGGATATTAATATGTTTAGGCGTGGATTTTATTCCAGAGATCTATATAGGGATCGGTGACTTCACTGTAAGTCAAGGGGATCACATTGATAATGAGGTAGCAAGAATATGGGCTAATGAGGTTTCAACGAGTTCACTTGTAGGAATGTAAATGGGAATGTTAGTAAGAAAGTACTTATGGATAATTGGTTAAGTCAGTAAACTTGTCGGTATGACTTAGGGTTGGGTTACTAATGGTGGGTACGATAAAATAAATAAGAAAGTGATTGTTGATGAAGTAGGGTATGCAATCTCTAAAGAACTTTGAGGTATGTATAAATCATGATTGGGAAAGGAATCAGTTGCATAATGTGAACTGGGGTTACATTTGTGATAGTTAATTTTGTTAAGGTATGTATTATTCAGGTAACAAGAGGATCAATTATGTTAGTTACTAAGAATTTTAGAGTGGGGGGGAGGGGGGAAGGGGTTGAGCGTGACTTCAATTATGGATTTTGTTATTTTTGACTGCGGAAGAACTTAATGAAGTTTCCTTTAAATAGTTTGGTATGAAGTGGAAGACAATTCATTGTGGAGTTTTCTAAGAAGTAATCACAATAAATGGATTAGGAGCGAGTATACTAGCCTTGGGCATCAAAGAGTTTGAGCATTTAAGATTGGGCCATAAGTATGGGTTAAGCATTCAAACATCCTTGCAACATTGATGACAGATAAAAGTTAAGAAAAGAGAAAAAGGCTAGACATCCTCTATAGATCCATGGTTCGCAGTTATAAATTATATGAATTTCTCACTTTAAGTATTGTGATTATATGAGGGGGGCTGACTAGCCACCAGGGTATGGAGGATTATCAACTTCTTTTTAGAAAGTTGGTTTGGGTTAGATGACAAATAGTGATATGTGAGAAATTTTGCATTTCATTTAGGTTGGATTGTTCAATCATGATAGGTGATCATGGAAGCACTACAGAAAATACTTGCAATTTTATATGTTCCATTAATGATTTTTGATTAGATGGATATTGTTTCATTGATGAAAGTCAGCAAAGGCCGTCATGATGGGCTATGTGAACTCTTAGTGGTAAATAAAGGTTATATGTTGATGGTATATAGAATTCATGGGGTGATCAAGAGTTTCTTATGTTTGGCATGAGGATACGAGTGTTTGAGGGGATTTTGAGGTATTTTCCCCTCAAAGGGTTACATATGGTTGAGGTTGATTCCTAATTGAATAGTTATAGCTCGTGGAAAAGGTACCATACCTGATTCAGCTACTGTTCTAGGATCCGAGCAATGTTAATTGAGGTTTTATAAGCTTGGGAGTATCATTCACTGGTCGTCTCCTAGTTGTTATCTTCCTTTGGGCCTGATTAATTGGATTCTATCTTACGAGTATGCATTATTTAAGTATCAGAATTATACCACTTAAATTCAGGGATGATTATGTTGATAGAGCGGAACTTGGATAAGGTATATGATGGTTTGTATATTGTAATTAGCTATGATTGGTTCAGATTAACTCTTGGCCTTCACCAAAAATGGATTAGAGTTGTCTGGTGGTCTCGTGTGTGGAAGTTTGTCCCAATGTGTATACTATGGTAAGAGGGTGTTGGTTCAAGCTTGGTGCGTTTGCTAGGTTTTGGCTTAGTAGTTACTCTTAGAGGGCAGAATTTCATGCTGCCTCATAAGTCTTACTCTTGATAGTAAATTTTGATGGTATAGCTCTCGGGAATGAGGTTACTTGGAAATAATTAATGATTTTGAGAATGGTAGTTCAGACTCTTGGTTACTACTTGTGAGGCTTCTCCTTTTGCTTTATGCTCGAGGACGAACATGGTTTTTAGTGGTGAATGATGTTTGACCTAGAAGGTCATTTTTGGTATTTTTGATAAAATCACCATTTTTTCCTTCCCAAAAATTGCCCTGAGTCATTTTTGGTTGAGTCTAAAATTCAAATTTTGAAAACCTTGTATAAAGTTGGAGTTTTACTAAAGAAAAAGTTTTAAAGACTTAAGTTGGAAGGTTTTGAGTTTTGGAGTCATTTTGGAGTTTTGGGTGTGAAAATTCGATTATATTGATTCCATTGGCTCTGGAAAATTGAAATTGGTCTATGAGAATGTAACAACCCGAAAAATTTTAAAATCTACTTATGGTTAGCATTCTATGATGTACTACAAGCCATGGTTGAGTTTTGGTGGCCACGGGTTGAGTTTAA
>JBCEWC010012595.1:0-15732 GCA_038996855.1 Solanum aculeatissimum | reverse complement strand
TAAATTACTTGTGCCACAATAGGCTAGGACAAGTCCCTTTAAGGGGTATCCATGCCATACTTGTTAAGTTTCCACTTGAAACAACCCTTTATGTACACTATCTGTCCTATGGCCATACAAGCAAGACTGTCAAAAGCATGTTGTGGTTCAACTAAAACGCAAATATTTGCTTGAAACTGCCAAAAGCATGTTGTACCAGTCTAAACTTCCCATGAATTATTTGGGGGAAAGTATTTTAACTGCAACTTACTTAGTAAACAGGCTTCCCTCCACAGTCATCCAAAACAAAACACCATTTTCCTTCCTTTTCTTTTGTCGCATTTCACTCAAAGGGTTGAAGGGATTCGCAAGGACCAACTTGATCTTCTATCCCAAAGATCTCACATGTGGAAACCCTGCGAGAGCCGCCGACTCCAACTACCATCCATGTAGATTTATATTAGATTTGACCAACTACCCATCCTACCTCCTCTACGTTCTTGACAGCCCATCTTTGTCTCAGTAGAGTCTTTCAGTGGCACGTTTCGGCTCTCTTCCCCATTACTTAGAAAAAGTGAGCCACCGGTTCAGATATAAGAGACTATCATTATCGCCTGGACAATTAGACATCCAATCTGTAATTGCAATGACCCAATTGCAAGAGTGGAGCTCTACCAACTGAGCTATATCGTAGTCAGATGCTTCTTGAATTATTGTACCAAAAACAGCCTATTCATATCTCAAACGCTCTAAAGACTCACAAAAGACAAGTTTGAGCCCAATGATCAACTCCACATATTTTCATTGGATACCCTTTCAATTCAAAAAGGTTATACAGTTTAGGAAATATTTTTTAATTTTGATATTACATGAAGGGGGTGAAAAGGAATTTAGTTTTTTATTTCTCTCATACCAATCAAAAACGAAATAAAATAATTTGCATAATGTAAATATATAATGGTTGTAAATAATATTCTGTAATTTAGCCAATACGTGGAAAAGTGGACATTAATTACAGAAGCACGTAAACTAAAAATAGTATACGATATTCCAATAAAAAATAGTAATTAGAAGATAAAGAGTACTAATCATTAGAACTTGAAAAATAAAAATACACTACTTCTGACTAACTTTAAATAAATAAATCTATAGCGATAATTTATTTTAATTTAACGTGACATCTTCAACACTCTTGCCAGTTGCCACATCTGTTTTAACAATAATTCTGAGCTAAAATACATGTCTAACAAATTCAATTAATAAATCCTTCAGAATACTATTTAGTAGGGTCACATATTTGTTTGAAATTTATTATAGATTAGTAGTTTGTAGATATGCTAACACTTTATCAATTTGATTATCTATTTAATCTCTAAGATCTCACGCCAAAAGAAGTATTGAAGATCACTTTTAAACAAGGTGATGTTGACAAATAACATCTTGCTCAAAAGTAAATACTAGCACCTTAGAGAATACCTGAGGCAACGAGTAACGAAAGTATGAAAGCGATTACTAAGTTATAGATTGAAGTTAGAACAGTATAAATGTATATATACTATCGATTTGATAATCCGACATGAGAAAATAACAAAGCCATTATGGAAATTGCTAGTAAATTTCTTTTGGAAATTGATTTGGATTAGTTTTGGAGAGCCGTATAATAAGTTTGGAATGGAAAAGAAGAAATGTATGTACACTAACAAATAGGAGACAATTTCTGTTGGCCAAAAATAAACTACACAAACAATTGCAATCCTTTCTAATTTGAGAAAAATGTCAATCAATCAATCAATGGATTGATCATCCCTTTACACAAAAATTGAAGGGGGGAGGGGAAAGAAAATGGAATATGTAAGGATTGACCAACATTAGAAGGCAACCAATTGGAGATAACAAATGTGAAGGAAAAAAGAATTGTAATACCAAAGACAACATGTACAAAAATTTCACACAGCTATGGAACCAAGATCTTCAACAACTTGTCTGATGTTAGGCCTTTCGTTTACCGGAAGAATACACCTTAATGACACGGCTAGCAGCTCATCCATCGCTTTGCAATGTTCTTCCCCTCCTGCAATGTCTCTATCGATACAGTCCATTCCCCTACCTTCTTGATCACACAACCGAACCCAGTCTGTTAAATCAACTGCACCCGACTGCCCTGAGATTATGTCACCAGCACTTCTTCTCGTCAGCAATTCCATTAGAATCACACCAAGAGCATATACATCAGCCTTAAATGATGGGATAGGTTTGCTCGCAGTAGCAAGTTCAGGAGCTCGGTACCCTAGAGCCCCTAGGTTCAGTATCTGCTCTGCAATCCCTGCCGGAGTCATCAGGCGGTGGAGACCATAATCAGTGAGGTGGGCATTGTAATCAGCACCAACCAAGATTATATTTGTAGGCTTTAAGTTTCCATGAGGCAGTCCTCTCTCATGCAGAAAACCCAAACCCCGAGCAACTTCAACAGCAACTTTTAACCTTTGACTGAAGGATAAGGGGGCGTACCTCCGAGGGGTTGTCTCTGTAAAAAGTAGACATTCATTATAAACTTAAAACTGCGAAAAATTACAAAAAGTAAAAAGTTTCCAGCAAACCCCAACATGTCTACAAGTGATCAGTCTTCACTTCATTAGGGATGCTATGACAAAGCTGTACTTAAGTTTTACCATCATGAATAATGAATGATTCCGAAACAAATGGAAATGCTACTTAAAGCGAATTGTTGAGCAATTATCACAGCATTCTAGGTCATGTTAACGAGATGGTAGAATAGATCTACTCCCTAATAATTTGGATGGGCTCTTGATGTGTGGCCGTTGGAGAACGGCAATTAGTCAACCGGAGATCTCTTGTGCCTTTCTGGAGTTCCTTTGAAGGTTCTCAGATGGAAATATAAAGATCTGTGCGTACATTCTAACAGACATAATTTGTAAAGAACATTCAGATTCTACAAGGGAAATCCTTTTATTTTATTCCTTTTTCCCTTTGATCAAAGACAATACCACTGGATTCACAAGAGACCATAGATCCAAGTAAGGTCTCATCACTACCTGCATAACAAAACATGTAAAAGAGAGACACTTGCAAGAGAGGCCAACCAAAAAAGTTTTGAGGCCAAGCCAACTTTATGCTCCATAATTTTTATCACAACAATCCCCAGAAAACATGAGATCTCAAATTAGAAAACCACTAGAAATAAGCTGTGCTGCTTTAGAAACTATTTGTGCGAAGGATAGCAGATATTGGTCCCAGCACAGGATAATCACCCACCAGACCAGCATAAGGAAACTTTCTAACAACAGTAACCAAACAACAATGGAAGATATTGAAAAGCACTGTATAAGTTATTCACAAATAAATCTTACCATAGAGATGCAACGCCAAACTATCTCCTGGTATGTAGTCTGCTAAAATAAGCCTCTCTTGCTCCCGAGGTCCCCAGTAATATGCTCGTAAAGGAACAGCATTTGGGTGCCTGATAGATCCAATCTTTTTAACTTCCTTTGCAAATTCTTTCTTGTTTTTAACTAACCCAACCCGCAACCACTTGACTGTAAGAACATGCCCACTATTCAGGGTAGCTTTATACAATGTGCCATGGCTACTTCTACCCAGAACTTCAGCAGGGGCACGAGATAACTCCTCAGCAGTAAATGACAGTGAACCATCCAAGAAAAACAATTCCCCAGCCAATCGATCTGGTGAATACACATCCAATGTCACCGGTTGTTCAACTGTGTCGATGAAGCGAGGGGAGGAAGCTATTGGAGAGCCTGGAGAGGATCTCCGGCCAGATGTTGCAGGATGATCACCCACAGTGCCAAGATGCGTAGATGCTGAAACTGCAGTTACTCCCTCTGGGACAACATGCTCAACAATTTCTGTACCAGACTCAATTTGCCCAGACAGAGATCTCGAGTTTGCTGTGAGCAAGTGATCATTAGAGAAACTCAAGGAAGTTGGTGGTGGTTCTGAGGAGCCATGGAACTTGAAAATTGCAGGCCGACTAAACCTCCCGAGTTTAACATCCCTTCCAGCAGATTGGCCGCTAAATCCACTTGGCAAGTGGAAATCTTGGAACCGTTCTCGATGGTAAGCCAAGAGAACAACACCAATCATTAAAGCAGCTCCAACTGAGGCAAGAATAATTGCCACCCTGATACTGGATTTCGAGTTATGATGGTGCTGACTATTTTGATCGGTATGGCCATGATTATCATGTGACCAGTTGCTTGGGATTGTCAAATTTGAGTTTCCAGGAAGAAATGAACTTTCATTAAAGTTTCTCAAGTTATCAGGGATTGTGCCACTTAATCCATTGTTAGACACATTAAACACCCTCAAATTTGATGAAAGATTTTCGGGGATCATACCACTAAAATTGTTGTTAGATATATCAAGGAATTCCAAACTTCTAAGGTCACCCAATTCAGTAGGCAGCACGCCTGATAACTGATTCTTAGCAAGATTTAGCACTTGAAGCCTCCGCAGATTACCAATGGCAGAAGACAAACTACCTGTCAATGTGTTTTCTGAAAGATCAAGAGACTCCAGCGCAGGGTATGGTGATTGAACAAGCAATTCGCTAGCATGAGAACCTTCAAGAGGAATTGATCCTGACAACTGATTTCCAGATATATTTAGGTTCATCAACGTCGTTGAAGTAAAAAATGTAAATGGAATAGGTCCACCAAGTTTATTGGTGCTGAGATCAAGTTTAACCAGTCTTGGCGAGGTGCCCAGTGTTGAAGGTAAAGTTCCCTCAAGAGAATTGTTTCCAAAATTAAGTGAAGTCAATCGTTGAAACTGAGAGGTCATATTGGGAATATTTCCAGTTAACCTATTTGAACTCAAATCAATAATTTCCAAATTGGCTTCCCAGCCCTCAATAACTGATACATCATCAAGTAACATATTTCTGCTCAAATCCACAACCGCACAATTTCCTACTGAAGATGGCAATGAACCTAATAGGTGGTTCGATGAAATATTTAGGATGCTCAACTTTGTTGAATTCACTATTGGAATTGAACCTGCATGCATAGAAATGAAATATTAAACCTTAAAATCTCTTTCAAATAAGTTTACAAGTCCAACAGAAAAAGAGCTGATATTATTTTTTTTTTAAAATGAGCATTGCTTAAACATCCAATTTAACTTTCAACTATTCTAGATAAAGAATATTGTAGAAAAACTATATAGACTAAAAAAATTAGAAGGCAAAAGTGTAATAGTGAGACAAGTATACAAAACCATCTAGCTAATCTGATTGTCACTTCCTCAAAAGAATAAATGCAGGAATGAGAAGAACTGAATATCGTTCATCAGTCAACGACACCATTCGTCTTCTGAACAGAGGATCTCCACATTTAGGCTCTAAAAGGAACCATGCTCTGGTCCCTATGATGAAGTTATCCAAGTCTAACTAGAGAGATATGAAATTGTGAACCCTCTCTGTTGCTCATGAAACAGAACAACCTTCCTATCAGAGGGTGATCAAGGAGTTTTAAGCTCAAAGACCCAAATTATCACCCTTGTAAATTTGCTGAGCTTTTCTTCTATAATCAAGTCTCACCAACTTCGTTCTTTTCGCTTATTTGAGTACTCATTTGATAATAATGAAGACATGAATGTTGTCATCAATTCCTTGTTAAAAAAAATGTTGTCATCAATTCCTTATCAAAAAAAAATGTTGTCGTCAATTATTTCCAATTCCAAGGCCCAACGTCATCATGAGCGGCCTACATTGGAGGAAAAGGGGGAGCCTCTGGACAGTGTAACGCATGATAACAAAAAAGAAAGATGACCGTATTAAGAACAAATAGATCATTAATGAAATAAAACTCATTTTACCGTAGGTACAAATATTGTGCTATAACATAGGATATTGAAAGAAGAATAAAAAATTCAATATTTTCAACTTTACATGATAAAGGTTAAATCAGTGTTATCAAAAGCAAAAAGCGCAGAAAAGCTCTAAGGTTTGTTGGGGATTTAAGAGCAAAGTGCAAATAAAGCATGGGCTTAAATGAAAAAAGGCGCAAAGGGAGCAAACATACAAATATATGGGTAGTCCAAGACTAATAATTTATAAGCATGAATGACAAATATATAAACAAAGAAATTGAAAACTAATTATGATAAAGTGAAATATCAATTGTTTAGTGTCCTCTATTCAGAAAAGGCTCATTAGTTAGGAAAAGTATGTCTTAGAACTTTAATAACGACACTGAACTGCACATTAAGCGAGGTGAAGCGCTCAACACGATCTCGCTTCGGGGCTTAATCGCACTTTAAGTACGCCTTTTATAACACTTGGCTAAATATTGCTCCACCTAGGTTGCCATGAACTTTGAACTTTGAGCATATAGTTGTACCATTGCAAAAGACTAATTATGGCTACTAAATGACGCAGTCATGCAACTATTCCATTAGGGGCTTTTCTTAATTTTACTACACCAATTAGGAAACACTTTTTTGACTACTTATTAGGGGCAAGTTCTAGTCAACATGCTTTGCAATTCAAACTCCTCTATGCAGTCCACGCTACTCACATTCTGTTGAGGCAAACGCAAAAAGCAGGCAGTAAAAAGGTTGTTACAAATTGTGGTTTTGTTAAAACAATTTTCAAAACCTACATAAAAAACAAACTTCTATGTGTTTGGCATAAGCTGAAAGACCTTGAAGATTTCTATTCTATGTTATACAGACTGTCAACCACTAGTTACACAAGAAAACTAATTATAACCTGACAAGAAAACTAAAAGAATAAGATTTTACATTCACAACTGCTATATTGCTTAGAGTCTTCAAAAATGTCAACGGGTGCATGTTAGATTATCCAAAGTAGTGTATTTTTGGGAAATCCAACACACGTACACAACTGTAAGAGTTTCAATGTCTAAAACACAAGAAAGTTTCCAATTCAAGTCCACCACCAAATATTAAGAGGCTTGAAGTTCAAGTCATCCATAAAAATAATATACAAATAAAAATTGTATTTGATTATGATCATTCAACAACAACAATATACTGATCTAACAAATGCAAATATTCCAAAAAAACTGATATCCATTTCCCAACCTGAAAATCCATTGCCACTAAGATCCAGTTCTTCCAATGGACCTGTTCCCTGCAAGAGCTCATCAGGAATCAATCCATAAAGCTGATTATTCCCAAGCCTTAGAACCCTCAAATTATACAGAGACCTGAAAGAAGGAAGTTCCCCCATTATAGCATTATTCCCCAAATCCAAAACCTGCAAATTCCCAAATGTCTCCACCAATTTTCCAGGGAAAAAACCACCACCCAAGTTGTTGTGACTCAAATTTATGACCTTAATAGTTGACCCGAATAATACATTCTCCGGGCTCGTAGGAAAAGACCCGAAAAACGAGTTGTTACTCAAATCAAGATGCTCAATATACTTCAACTCCGAGAACAACTCCCCAATATCACCCCAAAGCCCATTGTTATGTAAATCCAGTACTCTCAACTGCTGGAGATTACTAATTCCACTTGGATAACCAAATGTAAAATTATTGTTTGACAAATTGAGGTAATTCAAACCCGAAAGCTCATTGACTCGTGCTGGAATAGGCCCATAAAACTGGTTTCCAGACAGATCCAAATGCTGAAGAGTTATGATAGAACCCAAAGCAGGAACAACCCGACCCGTGAAAGAGTTACCAGAAAGAGTGAGAACTCTTAGCTGCTTCAACCCATTAAGAGTTGAGAATTTCAAGTCACCCACAAGTCCAAGCCCGTCAAGAGCAATGGAGACAACAGAATCGGAGTTGGTATCACAAAGGATGCCATAAAACGACTTTGGACATGCTGATGGATCTGAAAGACCCGTTTGGCTCCATGTGCTGAAGACTTTACCTAATGGGTCATTTTTTATCCCCTTTTTGAACTCCAAAAGTGATCGAACTTCATCTTCTGCTGCAGAAGACGCATTGAGCCGAAACACAAGTACAAGGAGGAGTACGGAGAGAGATTGAGAGAGAGTCATTGGGTAGAGAATGTGAGTGCTAAGAATGAGGCATTGATACGAAGGAGGAAAGTCTGAAAAAGGGTAAAATCCAGAATGGCTTAAGGAGAATTATGGAGAGAGCACCATGGAAATTCAAGAAAGAGTTCAGACAGACAGAGAGTTTCGGGAGGGGGGTGGGGGGTAGGAGTGGGAAAAGGGGAATAAAAAGAGGGAAATTAGGGTTTTTATATTTGGGGGTAGAGTGGCAAATGAGTTGGTGTCTCCTTTGTATTTTTGGTCTTTCTCTCTGTATTACTATGTTGGAATGGGGTGGAAGAATAATGGGGGTAGGGAGTGGGGGTGGGGTGGAGGGCATCAAAAGTATGATTTTTATTATATTTGGAAAAAATGAGTTGTTTTGTATGTAGTGAAAAATGCACAAGGTTTTGTTAGCAAAAATAATCAAGGTGCACGAAAATTGACATAGACATAATAATCATAAAGGAATAAAAAGTTTGTAAATTTAATTAAAGTGTATAAAAGTTAACATAGACATAACGATCATAAAGAAATAAAAATTTTGTGAATTTAATTAAGGTAATTGATCTTCTAATGTAATGCCAGAAAAGATTTTATGGTTCAAAGTAAACTTTGTGTGTGTGTTTCAAACATAATTTTGATGTTATTTCCTTTCTTGAGAAGACAATCATAACTTTAAAATCTTTAATTTATTTTGTGACAAATCAAATAGTACCTTTTATATTATATAAAATAAAGAGGGTAATATTTACTGTTTTGATTCTTTTTCTTTTTTATTCCATTTGTGTCTGGTGCAATTTTGCCACATTAACTGTTCAAATATTTTTTTTTCTTGATTTGTACTCTCTATGCTTCTAATTGTATCAGTTCTTAGTTTTCAAAGTACTTCTTCAATTCCTTTTTTCCCCTTATTTTTTTGTCAAATAATATGAACCTTCACAAATATAACTATATTATTTTATTATATTAATATAAAAAAATTATTTTCTCTGTACGCTTTTTTTTTATTTGTCCCAAAAAGAATATTATTTTACTATAATTGGAAACAATTTACCTTTAAAAATTTTCTTTTACCTTTAATGAAATAATTCTAAGACGCATAGATATCTAAAAATTATTTTAGATCACAAGCTTCAATAATCTTCTTTTTTTTCTTAAACATCGTGTCTAGTCAAACGATATCACATAAAATGAGACAAAGAAAGTACAATTTATGATGTTTTTTGCATAGTTTTTTTGCATAAAATGTTCACCCTTGTATTATTAACTATTTATTTTTTCTCTTTCGTGTTTGGACGTGAATCGTGTGAGACAGGAAAGCACATAATTGCAACCCTTCTCTTACAGCATAATGTAAGCAATAAGCTAATCCTTTTTTTTTTATATATATTCGTATTAATGAAAATTTTAAAAATAATATATTTTTAATATCTTTTTTAGATGAATCAAAAAGAAAGAAGTATCACAAAGATAATTTTATTCAAAATTTTAATTTTATATAGAAGATAAAATAATTTTATATGTAAAGCTAAACTTCAAATGTTTTATAGTTTTAATATGGATATATGACAACTCAACCCAAAAAGAAAAGTGTGAGTGGGGGCTAATCTTGGAGGCATTTATCTAAGTGATAAAACTATAGAATATTCCTAAAGACATGAGGGTATGAAATGGGATTTTAATACACATGTATTAGTTGTAATTTCTAACGACTAATATACATTTTTGTATGAGAAAAGTTGTCTGCCTAATAAATATATATGCACATTAATAAAAGTATAAAAGATTATTAATATTAATTAATTATCATTAAATCCAATGTCACTATAGATTTTTGAAACATTTACAAAAAATGTAAATCAATTGCCTATAAAAGACATATTTATTAGCAAATGATAATTAATTGTCGCTAAAGATCATTTTTGGTATAGTGTAAGTGGTTGCTTCCTGTTAAATTATTTTTTCTTCCTTAATCATAAGTCGCGGACATGAAGTCTCATCTGTGAGAGTATTTACCTCTAATATGGAACTTCTTGAGTCAAATTCAAATCAAGTCAAATTTCAATATAGATATTGAATACCAGATGAGAAATAAAAAACAAAATAAAATTATTAAAAAACAAAATAAAATTATTAAAAAAAAAAAGGTTGGCTGCTTCATTCATTCTAGAGTAAATTGTACATATGATTAATGAACTTCATCCGCTCTAATAATTAATCATAGAATTATTTTCTCTCCTGTACTTAAAATAATTGAAATATATTCATATTATTATAATAAGATACATAAAATATTTCTTATCATATTAAAGTAATTAAACTTTATCAATTAAAACAATAAAATCACAGAAGTTTAACCTAATCACTTTGATGTTGGGTAAAGTTTAACAACTTTGATGTCATAACAAGTAAAGTTCAATTATCTTAATATTGTGAGACAAAATAATTACTTAGCTTTATTATTATATAAGATAAAGATCAGTAAATTGAATTTTCATTTTGCTGACAATAATACAAAAAAAAACTTCTTGTGCATTAATTTTTCCCTTTTTTATTTTCTGTACTAGCTATGACTTTGATCTGTATGTAAATGGAAAATCAAAGAGTAAAACAAAAATACATTAAAAATTAGACAAAATTTTTGTCACTAGTGTTGTCCTTTGGATCCTACCAAGTTGTCAAAATTAATGGCATTGCAGTTGACAATAATTTCTTTACAGTAATTTATTTTTCTCCTTTCTGCTTATTTGTACCTCAACTAGAGAGTAAAGATAACTATAAGAACTAAACAACAAATTTATCATATATTTGAGCACTGGAAAAGATTGACCTTAATTATGGTTGCACTATAAATTCTAGTTTGTATCATCAGTCAACTTCATTGGGACAGTCATATTTTCATTCAAAATATGGAGAACATATTTTTTTTTTCAGTATGAAAAGTTAGAGGGATTAAGTGAAATTCACTCCTTGGTGTGTGTAGGGCATGAAGGAAAATGTTTTTTCAGTGTGTTTGTAATTTATTTTTTGTGTTTGTATCTATGACATATGTAAGTAAAAAAAATATTATTATTCTAAAACTATTTGTATAAAATTTAGATAAATACTATGAAATGTGAGGTGAGGTGGAATGTGGGGTACTATGAGGAGTAGTGGAGTCAGGATTTTAATTAACGGAGTTCAAAATTTGAAAAAACAAACACATGAACTAATCGAAGTGAGTTCGACATATACTATATATACATAAAAAATAATTTTAACAATGTATAATATAGTAGGTAATTTTCCGTCAAAGGGGATTTTGATTCAAACCCTAGCAATAAGAACTTGCTTTCCCTTCTTAAACTTAGAAAGTCATTTTTTTCATTTAACTTAGGGGCTTTGTAGATTCATCAATCTTCCTCCTAAGAATTAGCCACAAAAGTCAAACTAGCAAAGTTAATTCCTCATTTTTGCTTCAATTACTAATAATCATAAACAATAATTGCCTAATTGATATTGAGAGGATGACTCAAAATAGATTCTTTGCTTAAGAAGAAAGATTTTATTAATAAATTGTCAAGAAAACTAATGACACCTTTAATTTTAAGGTCATCTTGCCTCTGTTATCTTTGATGTTTACTTCTCAATTGTTTTGTTCTTTCTCAATGAAACACCAAAGAAAGGTCTTTATTATCATCATTATCCTTTCTTTATCCATTTTACCTATTTCTTGTGGGCTAATATTTGAAGATACATGTTCTTGTAAGTTGAAAGGCAAGTTTGGAGTAACCGGTAAAGTTGTTGTCATGTGATCAGGAGATCACGGATTTAAGCTTTGAAAATAATTGGGAGGTCATGAATTCAAGCCTTGAAAACAAACTTTGGCAGAAATGTAAGGTAAAATTGCGTACAATAAATCTTTGTGGTCAGAGTCTTCTCAGAACCCTACGCATAGTGAGACCTTTGGTGCATCAGGCTTACCATTTTTTATGTTCTCTATCAGTTACTTTGCCTTTTACTTTTTCATCAACACTTAAGAGATTGAATTTAACAAGTTTTCAACATTTTATCTTGATTTTTTCACATAAATTTTACAGCAACAATCTCCCCAGAGAATCGATCCCTCGTAATAATAAGATGTTTTCTCCATCAAAGTCCACCTCTTTTCCCCAATCATTGCCTTTTAAATATTTTATTTTTGTTGGGTTTTTTTTGCAAGTAAGGAATAATATTGGAAAATAAACTATTTATATCCGTATTTCTCTTCACATTTTATACTTTCATACTATAAAAATTCGTCCACTTAATATTAAAATTTGTGCGCAGACATCATGTTAATATAAGCACCCACCTTGTATTATATACCATTATGGTATATCCAACAGGGTATCACAGAGAATTAAGTTCAGTCCTATATGATACCGATATGGTATCAATAAAACCGATAGAGTATCACAAAGAATATATTATCTACTAATTTAGAATTTAATAAATAAGTTTGTAGTTTTAATAATTTTCTCTTAATTATTTTATTTATTAAAAAGAGAGCTCAAAATTATATGATACCGATAGGATATTCGTATACTGACGGAGTATCATAAGAATATATTTTCTACTAATTTAGAATTTAATAAATAATTTTGTAACTTTAATAATTTTCTAATCCTATACGATATCGATATGGTACAAATATACCAACCAAGTATTACACTAATTTAGAGTGTAATAAAAAAAAATTATTTCTTATTTATTTCTTAAAAAAAAAAGGCAACATAATCCTATATGATACCAATTGGGTATCAATATATAGTCAGAGTATCATACAGGATTGAGCTAATTCTATATTATACGGGTATAGTATATATAAACTGCCGGAGTATATTTCATAGTATTTATGTTGACATCAGCATGACGTCAAGGCGAAATAAAAAGGGATAAATGGGGTAAGAAGGTAAATAATTTGGGTCATGGATCCATTAAGATAAATAGTTTGTATTAGGTCTATTAAGGGTAAATAATTTTAAATTAGGTCTATTTTGTATATTTTCCTCATATTTTGGGGTTATAAATTAAAAAAATTACCTAAATACACAACTTATTTTATCATATTTTTTAAAATTCTTAATTATTTGAAAAAGTTACAAAAATTTCTACTCTCCTATTCTAGGATATACATCAATCAGGACACGATATATCGAGAGAGGTCATATCAACAAAGATAATGTATCGAAATATTGCTATGTATTGGGAGAAGTGTGTGTTGTATCAATAAAGGTAACGTATAGAAACGTGATGTGACATATTTGAAACCAAGATGTGATGTATTGGAATGTTGTGAGTGATGAACGCTGACTGATGGATCTGAAATTCTTAAATTTTAAGGAATTTTTATAATTTGAAAAATTAACGAATAAAAATAGTAAGTAATCAACTCTTTAACAATATAAAATTTGTGTAAGATTATCTAAATAATTAAGATTATCAAAAACAACTATCCACTTAATTAGTAACTTTATGTGACTTAGTACTTGTTAGCTATGGAGGATATTTCTAAATTTTTTTATTTTATTTTTGATGAATCAAATTTTTTGAAAACTATTTTCTTTAAAAAGATAAATATCTTATTATGAAGAAAGTTGCATAATCATAGGAGCTGTAGCATGATAATAAATATGAATTCAATTAATATGATAGTAAAAACAATTATTTGATTAATTGATATAATTAGGTGAATCTGATAAATCGTAAAATCAAGTTTATGTGAGTATGATCTCCGACTTTATTGTCACTATGTTATTTTACAATCACATATGAGTGTGATAAGTTTTTGGCGCCCCATAGCTTCCCTCCCCACCCACTCACTCCTCCGGTGTCTCCCCTGAAAAAAATGAAAAATATTATATAAAATATTTTTGAGATAATATTTTCTACAGTTCATTTGTCAAATATCAAAAAATAAATAATAAACGTACTTATTTTTTTTGAAAATATTTTTCAATACCAAACACACCCTGTCTTTACTCCTTAGTGAGATGCAGACTGCAGAAAAGGAAGTGTGAATAGTATACAAAGTGTTAGCTCATTGGCGTTGAATGCGCAGTCTATCAAGTAATATCAAACAAAAAACCTTACTCAGCATTCATACTTAGAAAATACTTTTTCCACAGTTTTTTTACTTAAATATTTTCTTTAAACATCTCAAAAAGTGACATAATATATTGGGAAAGTCGTGAATAAGATATTCCGTAGTATTAGTTAGTATTAGGATTAGTTAGTACTTATATATAAGCAAATAACTTTATTAGTTTCCGGTCGTACTATTTGCTTGAGCAGCTTTCGATTATCTTGTCTACTTCAGCCGTTTGAAGCAGGTCAATGACTATTAACGTGTCTACTTAATTTTACGGTGACTATTAATAAAAAATATTGGTGTAATATACAACAAATACAATAAATTACAGTTGAAAAATAGAATAAAAATTTATTCAGACTAAGGCGCGGATATCTCACTCTCTCTAAGGAGATTCAAGCTAACTGCGGCATAATCTACACCGATCCAGCAGTACATCTCTTGACTTGCCCCCTCCAGGATACAATAACCCAACAATGTTATATGACTCAAACAACTCTGGATTAGTTGAAGAGTCCAAAGCTCAACAAAAAGAACATATTTCTTCAATATATAAATACTCTCTTTTGTATATAGTGAATATAGTTAAAGATTTAGAATATTTTCTTTAGTCTCAACCCTCTCTTTCATTATTGCACACTTCACTATACACTACAACATACATCCACATGACTTCTCATTTTTTTCTCCCATATATACTTCTTCTTCACCACAAAACAAAGTAAGACCACCACTATTTATAAAGTGAGGATTTCTTCCTTGTCTTGAATAAAAATAAAGTGAATAATAATGTAGGTGAATGAATGGAGGAATTATGCCTTGGAGGTTACATGAGTTACAATGCATAAATGAGGTAGAACATGACTTAGTGGTACATGAGTTATAAGCCACTAATGGTCATATAAGTTACAAGAAAATAATGACCATAAGAGTTACAAGAACCAATAACCATTTCTACCACAATTTATATTCACTAACATATGCACTTAATATTTTATTTTAATAATAAAATGCATATACACCAACATAAAATATTTTGTAGGTTTTTTAATTAATCTTTTTAAGGCAGTTGTATTAATATATTGACGTGTCTGCTTCAATTGGTTCATTATATTTTTCAACTGTTTCAACTATAATTTTATAATATTGCCCCTAATATATAATTTTTCTAGCTGCTTCCACTATATTTTTATCATATCATCATAATCAACTATTTAAAAATCATGTAAACGTTGAAATTAGGATAAAATAACTATAAATAAAAAATTAAGTCTTTTTTTAAACTGGACAAATAAAAGTAAATAACTATTTTAATAATCTTTTAGTGATTATGTTTGTCTCAAAAAGAAAAATACTTTCAAAAAAATATAATTAAATAAACCGAGAAGTTTATGTATATCAATAAATAAAATTTTAACACGCTCTAAATTTTATATGTGCAACATAAATTAAAATAGAATAAGTAACATATATTATTTTACGGAAAAGGGCCTAAAATGCCCTCGAAGTATTAGAAATAGTACAAAAATGCCCTTCATCCACCTTTAGGGCCTAAAATACCCTTCCCGTCCACCTTTAGGGCCTAAAATGCCCTTCTCATTAACAGATTTTTAATTAAATAAAT
>JBCEWC010012594.1:0-15733 GCA_038996855.1 Solanum aculeatissimum | reverse complement strand
CTTTTGGAAAGAAAGACTTTATATTGCTTGGTTTGCTTGTTGGCTACTTGATTTCTACTTGATGCCTTACAAATGAAGTGGCGGGTCGTCACATAGAGCTCTCGCAAAGGGGAATATACCGTTTACTTGATTTGCGGTAGACTGATCTTTTGAATTATATCTGGTATTAGTTCTTTTTGGGAAAGCGGTTTTCTACCCTTATGTCTCTTATGCCCAATTGGTCAACCTGATAAAAACAAAAAACAAATGATCGGTTGATATAATATTGACTTTCATAAAGAAGATATAATATTGACTTTCATAAAGAAGAATATTCATGGAAGAATGATTTTAAATGCCTAGATGGGAAACAAAAAGCGATATTAGCTCTATGTAGGAAGGGAGTTGGAAGAAGGGAGGCGGAGGAGGATTAGTGAAAAAATATTCCAGCCTGCATATGGAGGCCATTTTGGAAGGAGAGAAACTTAAGAGTTAAGACATTTCAAAGATAGAAGAAATTTCATTAGCCTCTGCCTTTTCTATTTTTGGTATAAACAGGATTTAATGAGGGATATAGGAGATTTAGTAGATTTCATTGGCAAAGTGTAAGAAAGTAGATGTATGAATGACCCCCATACTCCTTTTTTGTAATTGTAAATCTTCTCCCTCTGTATCTGTTTTGGTGCTGAGTTTTGTTTGAATACAAGTTACCTTTATCTCAAAAAAATGTCGGATACCTACATATTGGATAATTTTTGCTTCATTTGACACTTCCACAGGTTAATGTACTATATGGAGTACGCTAGAGCTTTATCTAAGTGGCCAGTGTCTTTTTCCTCTGTATTGCTGTTAGCATTTCCTTCATGTTTATTTCTTACCGAAGAATTCTACTAAGTGACATGTTGAGAGTTTTTCTCCAAGATACTCTCAATAGGTAAAAGGTCAAACTTGCATCGAAGGATACTGCGTTGGTGCTCCCTGCCAAAATCTTCTCATTGTTAAAAAAGATTTACTATATGATCCAACTGATGTGTTTTACATTTACCCCCAAATAGTTGGGAGGCCAATATACTCCTCTCTCATGATCAGAGTTGCAAACTTTAGATTGATATTGGACCTAAAATTTTCTAAGCGTAACAAATAATGCTGGATCAAATAGTTACATTTTAATTAGAAAAGATCAAACAGGTAGAAAAGGAAGTTTAGCTCAAAAAATTGGCTTCCCATTTCAACTTTGGAATCCTTTTTTTTTCAATCGTGGAAGTGGGTTTAATTGGGGAAACAATTCTTCAAGGTATCATTTGTGTGAGCTTTGGCAGGCTTAATAGCTCATTTGCGATCAATGCATTCCAATAGTGCTCCCCCATCTGAATGAATGATTCAACCTGATCCAAGATTGACAGATGTGCATACTTGTCTGCCAGATGCTGTTGAGGCCTAATATAATGTTTGGCCCACTGCAATTTTTTTTTTCCTTTTCAAAAATTTATGTTTAAGTGGTTGTGAAATTAAATCTAACTCCCATAGTTTGGCTCTTTGTTCAGAAGTTGCAGAGCTCAATTAGTTTTTGATGCTTATCTTAGTTTTGTAACATGTCAACTACCTCATAATTCATCAATTCGAAGAAGTTCACCATATCCTGGAATTTTCTTAAGCTCTTGTTATCTTCTCACAGTATCCTGGATAGTTGAATAGTTCACCCTGATGCCCCTGTAGTTAGGGTCACTTTCATTTGCCACTCTTGACGTTTTCCTTGGCGTTTGACCCTTTTTTCTGGTTAATCAATATGACACTGCAACTTCTATTTGTTCAACGGATTGCTTTGTTTCTTAAAAATTGTGATAGTGATTTGTCCTTTTATATTTGCTTAAGTTCTATTTTTTGCCATGTTCAACATTGGAGTACGATTTAGATGGAACATCTGTTTGTTTAAGTTTCTCATTTCCTTTTCCCTTCTTATGAAAATCTATTGTAATGTTCAACTGATCTTATTGTAATTGAAAAGGCACGTTACTCGTATTGCCGATGTGAAAGAAGATGAGCTGGAGTCTCTGTATGAAAGGCGGTTAAAGAAGAAGTCACTTGATAAAGAAACACAAAAACCGGGGCTAGAGATTGATCCTGTGGATGCTCTTCCTGTGAAGACATTAGATGGAAAACTTTATTACAGGACCGGTACTGAAACCTCTTGTTTACTCATTATCACCTGGTATTTTACCTGCTGTAACCGTTAATTGAGTCTTAATATCTTCATATTATACAGTGTCAACGGCTACACAAAAATCTGAAAATGGAGATAAAGATGAAGACAAAGATGGTGGTATTGATGCAAGTGTGGTGAGGCTGACTAAAGCAGAGAAGCGTGCCAAACTGAAGAAAATTAGGAAGGAGGCTAAGAAGCAGGCAAAAGAGGTGGCAGAAGTAGAGGATGTTAAGCAAATACCTCAAGCCGAAGTCTTGGTATGTGCATTATAATTCCTAAAAAAGATATGCTGTAGTGCTAGAATATATATCCTAAAGTAATTTTAAATTGTATATGACAATACAAAGAGGGAAAAGAGGCACTAGAACTTTTGAAAAGAGTATATATGATGAGAGTGGGGTACTGCACAAGTTCATGCTGGTTCCCCTTGTTGCACTGTCTATAATGTCAATTGATGGAATTAATACCTGATTTCAGTGCTTCATGTTTTCCTAATTTTGGTAAAGGAGGGAATCTTAAATCACTTGAATTTGGGTGATCTTTGTAAGAGGTGTTGTCGTGTGATTTATCCTAGGCCTTTCCGTGTCAGATTATTCTGGAAAAATAATACTCCCTCGGACCCGAAAGTCAGAATGACAAACTTGTCTTTGGCTGTCCCAAACATACTTTCCTTGTATTTCATCAATACTCTTTCAATATATAGTATCAACGAAGTTCTGTTAGCCCATTCTTATTTTCGTCCTCCAACAAAATAACCAGTGTTATTAAAAGCCATCAGCCATCATTAAATAACGGAGCAATGTAAAGTGAGAGGTTATTGCCTTATGGAAGAAGCCATGCATTTTAGATGGTGACGTGCAAAGTGAATCTACAGGAAGCAGTTGATTCTTTGAATCTAGTTTCAATAGATAAGAGAGGACAAATAAGAAAAAAGAAGAGGAAAATAGGGATTTTTTGTACCAAGTACTTGAGACTTCTCTTCATATACACTTCAGTGTCCACTTTGCCACTATTGTCTTCTTCTTCTCGAGATTGTAGCACCTTCTCTTCTACTACCTATGTTTCTCCGCTCCTTGTGAATCTCATCTTTTTTTTTTTTATAACCGTGGTATCTGGACCAGCTTGTGAATCATTTCTTTCTTATTATTTCTCTCTTCCAACTCTCTTAGTTCAATTACTATAACAAAAATATAAAAATATATGCTAATAGTTCTTTTCTGTATTTGATTAATTGGAAAGTAGCTTTCCAGTTCAATTTATTATTCAGTGATATTGTTGAAGTATATTTTAGTGATGTTTACTTCGAGTTCTAGGATTTATATTGTCATTACTGTATGCTGGTCAGAATTTTTTATTAACTATGGTAAGAAGAAAAGGACACTTAAATTTGGATACGAGTATATTGATTCATACATCCATGGTGTTAGGCCGAGGTGATAAATGATATGACAGCAGAAGAGGCCAATGAAAGAAAAAAGTTCAGACTAGCTGAGCTGGGAACTGCACTGCTTACTGATCCTGAATTAAACATCAAATCTCTCAAGGAGATGCTGGAGATTACTAGAGATAGTGATCGTGATATAGTGGTACTTGCCCTTCAGTCTTTGTTGGCTGTTTTCAGAGATATCATTCCTGGGTGAGAAGCTTGCAAGAGTTCATGGGCTGCTTGTAGTTTACTTGTCCTAGTTTTTTGTTCATTTGTCAACTTTACTATGTAAACAATTAACTCTTATTTTGTTTTTTCAATATGTGCTCCAGGTATCGCATCCGTCTGCCAACTGAAAAGGAGCAGGAGATGAAAGTTTCAAAGGCTGTTAAGAAAATGCGGTTCTATGAATCTACCCTCTTGTCTGCATATAAGGTTGATTTATGGATCAAATTCTCATATAATAAATGATTGCACTTCATATTATAGCTGCTAAGGCACATTGTTAATGACTTGCTTTACCACTTTGTTTTGTTCCATTTCTTTGATTGCAAATTATTGTGCTACCTTTTTGGTGCACTGGAGTTTTGACCTTTTGCCTTAGAGGATGGAAAATATGAATTCAGGCCATAGAAATTGTAATTTGTTTGGAATAGAAGTATAAAACACAGGAATATATATATTCTTCGAGGTGTTCTTGTTTCTGGTGTTACATGATAGCATCTTGAGGTACTTAATGCAGATAAAAGTGCTCGGGCTGCTGTAATATTCAATGTATTCCTCCAGATGCTGGGTTGAATTATGGAATTCTCATTACATAGCAGTTGTTTTTACATATTTCTATCTGTTATTATGTATTAATAAACACTGACTAACTATTCTTTATCCGGGGCATTGTATAAATTATCTTAGCTGTGGGATATTAAATACAAAGAGTTAAAGTAATTTCATAACCTGGGAATGAGTAAATAAGTTTGACGAGTGTACGGACTAGGTAGACTCTTACTATGTTAAGCATTTTCACATAGTGAAGTAACTTCTCTGAAATGAATAGAAGTAAAAGTAAAAATCTGTCTTTGAAAGGGGATCAAGCGTGTTCAATCTAAGTTATTATAGATCAGGATGACTGTACCTTTTCTCAAATAAAATTCTTGATATATCTCGTATCAGAAAGGTAAGTTGCTGAGATGAAGAAAATTTGAAATTACATAGAATGTGACTTCCTATTTTGAAATGGTCTTGGAGACTTTTTTGACAACAGAAAATGGCTTTACTGACTTAACTTGCATCCTTAGAAATGTTGCTCATGTATGTGAGATTGCAGATTCAAATAAAATTCTAGTCTTGGCACACAATAATAATAATAAATATATAAAAAAAGTCTCATTACTCCTTTTCCTGTATGTGTATTGACAGGCTTATATACATAAGCTGATAGCTGTAGAAAAGCAGGCTGTATACAAACGTGTTGCAGTTCGCTGCATCTGTACTTTACTAGAGGCAGTTCCGCACTTTAATTTCCGAGAGAATTTGTTAGCTGCGATCATAAGAAACATTAGCTCTGAGGATGACGTATTGAGGTAAATTATGCTTACTGCTCCTCTTTTGTTTCCTTCCAGCTTTACCACTTTCCTCTACTTGGATCTGTTGAAGGATGGAATTTCCATTTTGTATCTTTTGCCCTCCATGAATCCTTCATTGGGTTGCCCTATGATCCTGTTCTAGTGGTGGGAAATCTTCAGATCTGACGACGAGTATTATACAAACTTTCTTCATTTTGAGTTGCTTTGTCATTATAAAGGACGAATGACGAGCGTTATTTGGTTTCTGTTCTGAATGTGGTGGCAAAAAAATAAGTTTTAGTTCGTCAAGAAATTAACCTTTAAAAGAAATCTACAATTACAAGGAATTATTTCATGGAAGGACTGGTATTGAAGTGCTTAATAACGAGGCTGAATAAAATGCATCACTTTAATGCAATGAGGTTATGTAGACAAACTGAAAATCAGGTCTCAATTTGGTTAGATGGAGGATCGAGAGACCCCGTAAAATTGCAGTGCATTCTTGTTTACCTAGAAATCTTCAAAGGGCTAGTAACCCACGATTCAAAACTCTGTGGGTAATGAGCCCGCCCCTAATCCCTATGCCCTTCTCCACTTTAATACGATGCTTTTGTGTAGGGCAGACTTAAACTAGTTATATGTGTCTAACTCACGCATAACACGTTGCACTCTTACCACTAGACCTAAGCTTTGGGGGCAAAATTTTTAATGCACTTCTTTGTAGAACTAAGCTATGTTTAAACTATTTTTTGGTGCGTTTGAGGATGTGGAGTGATACAAGATTTGAAAGGGGGTTTCGCTGAAAAGTTTTAAGGATTTAAAAGGGCTTATCATTAGTTAATCAATCCAGCACCTTTGTTTACTTTGGTGTTGTACATTCATCCAATATATTAGTCCTTTCTCTCCATATATGCTTGTTGATTGTGAAACAGGATATTCGAATAATATACTTGTGCCTTCAGGTTATGCTGCTTTTTAGAGAAGCAATTATGTTTTCTCAAGTTTATCTATCTACTGCTTGTTGACAGGAAACTTTGCTGTGCTACTCTTAAGTTACTTTTCATCAATGAGGGGAAGCACGGTGGTGAGGCAACGGTGGAGGCTGTTCAAATGATTGCAGATCTTGTTAAAGCTTATGATTGTCAACTACATCCTGATTCCATTGAGGTTTGCAATTATAATACCGACACTTTGGTTTTATGATTTTTTTCTAAGATTGTTTATGATAACATATTGAACCCGATATGATGTGAATTTGGAACATATATCCTGGTGTTGGGAAAAAAGGCGAATATTCAATGCTAAATGTGATGACTGTTCCAAATAATTGACGAAGAAGATGGTAATCTTTTAAAATGTTGCTAGTTGACATGACTTAATATTCTTGACACATTCATTCAAGCACAGGGTCTACTTGGGTATTCTTGCTTAATTTTTGTTAGCATCTTAACCTAACAGGAATAGTTTTTGATTTTGCATTGAGAGAATCATCGTCCTCCTAACATGATTTTTGTCATGCTCAGGTGTTTATGTCTCTGACATTTGATGATGATCTTGCAAAACGTGAAACTGAAGATGGTAATAATAAATTTAAAAGCAAAAATGCGAAGAGAAAGAACCTTAAGGAGCTGAAACAATCAGCTGCCAATGAGAAAAAGAGAACACGGAAAGAGATGATGTCAAAGACACGAGAAGAGGTATTCTTTTGACAACATGATCTCTGACTGGACTTTTTAATTGTAAGTACATTTGCACATCTCATGTTTTTACAGGTCACTGCAGAACTGAAGGCTGCTTCATTAGCTACAGATTTTACTGAAAGGAGAAGGATGCAGACTGATGTATTATCAGCTATCTTTGAGACGTACTTTCGTGTCCTAAAGCATGCAATAAAGCCTAGGTAGGTTTTTCTTGCTGATGATGTAATGGAGCATGTCAATCAATGAATTCAATTATCATGAAGACACTAGGTTTGACCTGAACCACATCATAGAACTAGTTCCTCAGTGAGAAAGGAAAATACTGTGCTTCCACATTTTTTGTGCTACCTGTCATTTATTATTATTTTGATGAAATTGTATTGATTAAATGAGAACTCCTGTCATATAGATGTATAGGAAATTAGAGAATCTCACACAAAAACATGATCCTTTACAGAAAGCTTTCTAGCTTTATAGAACAAGGAAAATGAAAAACAAGGAAAATCCTAGGAGAAAAGAGCACATGATTATCAAGCCAGTCAGTCATTCCCTTTCTTTGCGCAAAACTATAACTAGCCATCACTATAAAGAAGTATATGAATAAAATTTGCAGTTGAGATCAATTTATGAAACCAGAAGAGGATATCTGAGGAAGACAAATAAGAAGAAGAATGAAGACGACCTTCCATTTCCTTCCTTATTAACTTGATTTTCTCATAAAGAATATAAATAAGGCAGAGATAATTTGTTTGATGATTCAGTGTCCAACTCTTTGGATTTTATACCAATCCACTATGGTTTTTTTTTTTTTTTTTGCTTGATGCTTCTTGGAAAGTTACTTCACTGTGATTGTTCCCAGATCAGAGGCAGGTTCCTCATCTCAGCTAGCTGGAAGTCATCCACTTCTTACTCCTTGTCTTAATGGAATTGGAAAATTTTGCCAATTTATCGACTTAGATTTCATGTCTGATCTCATAAATTATCTGAGGAAGCTGGCTGGAAGTGGCAATAACTCTGATGTCTCTTCCAAGGATGTTTCAGCATGTCTGACAGTATCTGAAAGGCTCCAGTGTTGCATTGTCGCTTTCAGAGTGATGAGAAACAATTTGGACTCATTGAATGTTGATCTTCAGGATTTTTTTGTCCAACTTTACAATCTGATAATTGAGTACAGGCCAGGAAGGTAGTTCTCCATCTATCACATTACTACTCCCTCTAGTCCATATTAAGTGAATTGTTAGCACTTTTTTCATAGTTTAGAATAAGTGAATTTCAAAGTTCAAGAGAATTGTTGGGACTTTTTTCCATATTTATCCTTCTTTGTATTGAGATTCTTAACTACTTTATATTTTCTAAGAGAATAGTTTGGGAATAATCAAAAGGGGTTCAATAGTGGAAAATAATCTTTGATTTATCTCCTTAATTATTTTTCTTAAGGGGTGTTCCATACCCCAACAATTCACTTAATATGGATTAGAGGGAGTATATTTCAATTATTTGGTATTGGTAATCTAAACTTTTCACCCTTTTTTTCCTTTCCACATCAGCCTTTTTGGGAGGAGGAAAGATTTGTGGATTTGGACTTCTTCTTTGAGGACCACAGTTGGATATTTGTTCTATTATTCTGAGATTACATCATCTTAGCTAGAGTAACACGGTTAGCCATCTTCGTTGTTTGCAGGGATAAAGGTGAGATCTTAGCTGAAGCTTTGAAAATAATGCTTTGTGATGATCGACAGCATGACATGCAAAGGGCTGCAGCTTTTATAAAACATTTAGCTACATTCTGTTTATGCTCTGGGTCTGCAGAGTCCTTGGCTGGTAACGGCATATTTTGCTGATCATTACTAGACTACTATCTGTTCTAAACCAAGATTTTATATGTTATGATTTAAGGTTCTCATTTGTTCAAACTTTGCAGCCTTAGTGACTGTGAAGCATCTCCTTCAGAAGAACGTCAAATGCCGGAACTTATTAGAAAATGATGCTGGAGGTGGCTCTGTTTCTGGTGCCATTGCGGTATGAAACAGTCTTCTTTCTGATTAATTATACGGCACTCATGGTGTAATGGTGTTGACTTGTTACTTACATAAGTTAATATTACTTTTGTGTTCTTTGAATATGGATCATTGATGCACATGATAATTTCTGAAGAAAATAAGAGAAGTCCACCTCTTTGGCCCTTCTGTTTACGGATATCTCTAATTTGTTCCGCAGCTTTGTTTATACACTTTCTTTTGGGTTGGGGGTGCGTGGGGTGGGGTGAGCGTCAGGGGAAGGAGGAACCAGAGGCATAGTAAACATAGGGCTTAGATCTTTGACGCTGTGGTGGTATATAGAAACTTTGTAGAGCCTTTATATCTAGTATTTTCAGGAGTGGGCTTTCTGATGCAAAGTACTTTTCGTTGTGTTTTTTGAAGTCATCGTAATGTATTGAACTTTCCATCGGGGGAAGCTGCGGAAAAATGTTCAATGACATTTGTTTTCTGTGTGCCGCTCATGGTACCAACTATTGTAGGTTAGCAGGACTAGTCGTGTCTTTATATCCTGTGTTGTCATTATCCGTCTTATATTTATTAATTTGTTAGTTTTATCGTATTTGCATACTATCATTTACTTTTTCGTTATTGGTCGTTCTTTCTTTTTTCTTTTCCTTCCCTTTTTCTCCATATCTAGTATTTTCTGCTTATGGGGTTTGATTTTTGAGACGAGGGTTTCCCAGAAACAACCTCTATCTCTATAGCGGTAAGGTCTGCGTACATTTTACCCTCCCCAGACCCCACTTGTGAGATACCATTGGATATGTTGTTATTTGTGCCATTCATATTCAGTAGATAGTTGAACCTCTAGAATGTGCTGATGCCAATTCTTTTTCTGTTACAGAAATATCAGCCTTATGCAACTGACCCGAACCTTAGTGGTGCATTTGCTTCAGTGCTTTGGGAGCTTAACCTCTTGTCAAAGCATTACCACCCAGCTGTTTCTACAATGGCATCTAACATTTCTATGTTGGGCGCTGGCGATAACCAGGTTCACCTGTCCAACAAATCTCCTCAACAAGCTTTTAAGGAGTTGTCACTTGAGCAGGAATCGTTCATCGTCAAAGTTGACACTAATAGCTCAAAAGTCAAGAGAAAAAAAGTGAATGTGTCACTAAAGCCTGTAAGTGTGGGGACTGACCTTGATTATACTGTTCAAATTGATGAAAATGATGTTAAAAAGAAACTCTCTGAGCATTACTCGCTGCTGCATGACATAGCTGAAAATGAAAGACTAAGAGGGGAATTGGTTGAGACAACATTGTCTCTGAATCTATATGAACAATATAAAAAACAAAAGAAAAGAAGAACAAAGTAGACATCTATTGTCTTCAATTTTGTAGGTAGATCTACTTAAAAAGTTGCAAGCATTCTGTAGTAATTTTGGATAGGAAAGTGCAACTCACTATTGTTTTGTACAAACTGGGCATAATGTCCCTATTATGCTGTCTGTTAAATGGATTTGATTATTTATGTCGATGTCCAGAGATATGTCCCAGGGCTGCACTTGGTTGTAACAAGTCTCGGTTATCATAACAATGACCACTTTGGGTTTTATACATTGTTTATTTTTTTTAAAAATTATGTAAATATTTTTTCACAATTCCATATTAATTGTTATATAGTTTTAGGTCTTGAAAAATGATTTGGAGGATAAGTAATTTTATGTTGAGAGTGAAGTAGAAAAAAATGTTATTGTCATTTTTTAACATATGAAAAATAACAAGTATAGGTGAGTTTATTTCTACAATAGTTGATAATGAAAATTTATTTCTACTATAGTTGATAAGTAATAAATGAAAGAAGGGAGAAATATAAAAGTAAAACAACACATTGTCTCTTTCACCCCATCTATTCTGGATTTTGCACGCCGAATAAGGATTGATATGAGTATTTTATTACTCCCTCTGTCCATCTTGGTCTCTATACTATTTTAGGATATCCAATAATATTTGTCCAGTTTATTAAATCAAGAGATAATTTTACACTTAGTTTCTAATTTACCCCTGTCATTAATTATAGTTTTTTTCCTATTACATTTTTCAATATATTATATTAATTATATTCAAAGGATAATTTGGTAAAATTACTCCTATCATTTACTACTTCTTAATCCCTGTGTCAAGTCAAAAGGGATCAAGTAAAGTTGGACGGAGGGAGTATAATACATGTATTAATTAATGTTTAGTACTTAATCTAGTCCATAATAAGTGATTGTCGGTATCTTTTTCATAGTTCAAAATATGTGACTTTTTTCAAGTTCAAGAGAATTGTTGATATTTTCTTTTCCTTAATTATTTTACATTTTTTTTAAAAATGATTTGGGAATAATCAAAGGCTAATAGTGGAAAGTAATGTCTGAAAATATTTTTTTGTAAGGTGTGACTTGAGGGTAAGGTTTTGGAAAGTGATTTGCAAAATAAATAATTAATGCTAAAAGTAAAACATGAATAAATTAATTGTCTTTTTTGATATGTTAAAGTAAAAATATATTTTTAAAATGGTGAACACTGGATAAATAAAAAATGAACAATAAAAGTCATACTATTACTTTTGCCTTTTATTTTCAAGTTTGAGCCAAAATAACACATTCTTCATTGACTTTCTGAGCAATCAAGTAATAATAGTGGCGGAATCAGAATTTTAATTAAAGGGGTTCAAAATTTAAAGAAATAAACACATGAATTAGTTGAAGGGGGTTCGATATCGATTATATATACATAAAAAATTATTTTAATCTTGTATTAATAATATAATTTTTCGCCGAATAGGATTTGGGTGAACAGTCCACTCTATGCTGGCTCCGCCCCTGAGTAATAAGATGATGCGTTTTACCGGTCATAGGAATTTTCTCCCTTGGATATGTGATCATAGATACCCATGCTTTATGAGCAAATAAAAATGAATTTCTTTTACTTACACCAAAAAAAAAAAAAAACTCATTCAGTGTTTGTATTTATATTGGAGCTTTAACTAAATTTAAATTGTGTACTTTAAGGTCATTCTAGGGGTAACATTTTTAACAAGATTTTTTTCATAACCAGGATTCAAATTTGAAAATTTTGATTAAAAATGAAGTAATTCCGCAACTGCACTATAACCCATATGATAATAAAAATGAATTTCACAACCTAACTACAATGAACAGAGAACTAACCTCAGCAATGTCTACTATTGAAAACCAATTTTTGATATATGAAGAGCTATTTGTAGTTCTGCAATAAATTATCATTGTTAATGGTTATAAAGTTATAAAGTCCAATAAATTTGGGAAGTGTAGTTACTAAACTCCTGCGCTTATTTTTAGTTCTCATAATTTTCATTTTTAGATTCAAAGTATTGTCTTCGTTCATTTTTACTGGTCTATTATACTATTTTAGAATGTTCAACAATAGTTGACCAATTTATGGAATCAAGAGATAATTTTACACTTAATTTCTAATTTACCCGTGTTATTAATTATAGTCATTACCCTATCATTTACCACTTCTTAATCCCTGTATCAAGTCAATAAGGAATAAATAAAGATGGACGGAGGGAACATGTAAACTTTGACCAACATTTTAAGACGTATTTTTATGAAAAGAGTTGCAATCAATAATACTTTTTTTATAGTTTCTAAATATCTAAATTTTTATTTTAAAATATTAAATTAATTTAATCTAATTTAGCTTTAAAAACTCATCAAATTGACTTTTGAGAAATGTAACAATACAACTAAAAAGTGACTGATGAAAACTTAACAATTAACACTAAGGTATAATGTAAAAAAAGAAAACACTCCTAATTTACTGAAAATGGATATAAGTAAGATAAAATAAAATTAATTTACTTTTTAATTGTGTCTAAATATATTTACACCTTTTTAACTCCCTAGTCAAATTTAACAAACCTTTTTTAAGGTGCATTAATTTGAGACTTTAATGGTATAATTAAAGGAAGTTGAAACAAATACATTATACATGCAGTACATTAACTACCTTGTGATCAATGGTGTCAGTCCAGACATATTCCAATTTTTTTTTAAAAAAAATTGTAACTCAAAATTTTTAATATAATAATAATAGCCATTTTTTTATTCACAAATCATGCATGATACCAAAGAAAAGGAACATAAATATGTACATATCGGAAAATATTCCTTTACAATGATTTCCTCTTCACGATACGAAATTCTAGGTCAACCTCACTAGGCTAAGCTTAGTTTTTTGTTGAAAAGGGTAGGAGGTGCTTCATCAAATGGATGTAGAAATTTGCAATTTGGACATGTTGGTGAAGATTTTGACATCATTACTAACATGTAACATTTCTTGCAAACAGCAGTGACCATTTCTTGTTGATCCACATCAAATGTTAGCCAAGAAGGTGAACCTTTATTTGAGTTGCTAACAAAATTGTCATCAATTTGGGTCATCTTTTCTGGTGATCCACATGATGGTAATAAGTTGAGTTCAAGATTTAGACTCATATGCTCTGGACTTGTTTCTGGTTCTGGATCACTGGTTCTTGGATCTCTTGATGTCCTCTTTTGTGTCCTTGTGTTGTAGAAGTAAATCTGTCCAGACTACATTAACAAAAACATCAAAAAGAAATAAAAATATACATCAACATTCCCAGTGGAATCCCATAAGTGGAGTCTGAGGAGGATAAAATGTACCCAGACCTTACCACTACCACCTCATAGATTGTTTTCAAAGAAAAAATATTCAAAAAATAAAGAATTAAATATATGAAAAAATCAAAAGGAAATTTAATATAAAATTTATGTACATGATTATCGTTTTACCTTTTTACACACTTTAATTTCCAGGAGCGCACTTGGATAAGAGTGGTTCTGTAGTTTATCTTTCATAACATTTACGCTTTAACAACCTAATTGGATGGACTTATTTTAAATGACTTTTAAGAATAAACCATTGGGATCTTTTTTGTTGTCATTTTGATTTGAAGTCAAATGTTCTTTTTACATTATAATAAAGTTTGAAAGTTATTTGAGCTTAACAATACTTAAATATTCAATCATGTTCTAATTCAAAACTAGTTTTATAAAGTAGTATTTCTTGGAAGAAAAGCACACCAATAATATGATTTTTTATTTACATGTACCTGACGATCAATAAAGTAAGTGAAAATCACATAAGAAAGAGACTCAAATCCCACCGAGGTTTTCTTTTTCTTTCTAATTTTTCATAATACTCTTAAATTTTAATGGACAAAGTCACCAATAACAAACCAAAAGTTCAATTTTGTAAATAGGTCACCTGGAATTGTTCTGAAACACATACCACTCTACTCAAACTCTCTTTTATGTCAAGACAATTCAACAAGCACATAAGCTGACACGAACACCAACATTATATACATGAAAAAAACAACATACCTTAATATCTAGACATCTTTGCCACTCCAAAGGCAGAGGAGTCTCTATATTCAGCTGTATACCAAACAGAGTAGTGACTTTTTTTGCTTTAATTTGTGGCTGCTCTATTTCATTACTAGACAATTCATCTTCCCATTTTCTCTTCTTACACAAATCTTCCACAACATTTCTTTGTTTTGGAATTTGACTTATTTTGTGAAAAGACACCATCACTAATCACTAATAATCCAAAAATATAAAAATCTACCAATTGAGATGAGTATAAAATTGTGTAAATAATGTGGAGGGTTATATAGGGTGTGGCATAGAATGTAAAAGGGCAAAACTTTAAATGTGGAAGTATAAAGGGTCCCATTGTTCTGTGTGACGTGCTCTTCAAGTGAGCAAGTAAATTCAATTGAATTGGAGTTGGGACTTTGCAATTACTATACACCTCCAACCTGCTATTTAAAGCTAAGTAGGTACTACTAACTAACTATTCTTCTCTTTGGTCAAATCTACACTCTTTCTCATGCATGCGGATGGGATTGCTTGTCCCTTAATTAGAGATATTGAGTTTCAGTTTTTGGAATGGAAATTTTTTTGGTAAGGTGTGCTTCCCATCAAATGAGGCCTTACGTAGCATGAATTCTGATATAGTCAGGCTCCAACGTGGGCATCAGACACCAACGCCGGATAAAAAAAATAAATTCCCATCATATATTTTACTTATGTTGAAACCTTTAATTTGGCTACACCACAAAATTATAGTTTGGGTCATTTTAATTATTATACACCTAATAGTAATACTCTTTTACTAAGAAATATAGAGTTGGTTTGGGTTAGCTGATTTTAAGTACTCCCCCCATTTTAAATTTTTTTTATCTAGCTTGACTTGACACAAAATTTAAAAAAATAAAGAAGACTTTTTGATTTTGTGATTGTAAATAAAAGTTGTGTCAAATTTACAAAAAAAAAACTCTTTAATCTCGTGGTCTAAAACATGCTACGTGGAAAGTTAAAATTAAAATGTTGCCAAAAAAGAAAAAAAAGTCATTTTTTTTAAACATATTAAAATAGAAAGTGGATCATTCTTTTTTAAACGGAGGGAGTACTTCTTTTTGTCACTTTTAAGTTGTTATTTTGCGTTTTTTAAGAGTTTAATTTGATTAACTTTCAAAGATAAATTAAATTATATTAATTTGATATTTTAAAATAAAATTTTATAAATATTAAAAAACTATACAAAAAGTACTATAAATTGCAATTCTTTTTCATACATCTTAAAATATTAGTCAAAGTTCATATCGTTTGACTCTCAAAAAGAAAACCATGATAACTAAAAAGGAACGGAAGGAGTAATTACAACTGATTTTATAAATAAGTAGTTACTCCCTCCGTTCACAATTAGATGTCAAAAATTTCCTAATTTGGTTTTCATTTTTACTTGTCAATTTTTAGAATT
>JBCEWC010012593.1:0-15734 GCA_038996855.1 Solanum aculeatissimum | reverse complement strand
GGATTCTATATACTATTGTTATTCCTATTCCTATTATAAGTAGGATTGTATTTACCTATTCCTATTCTAACAAGAACCAAGATCACCCTTAAGAACTTCAATTGGTCTTCCTCCACTCCATAAAAGATTAGTGTATCATCTACATACTGAAGATGTGCCACTTCCAAGCTTTTTGTTTCCTCTCAAGTCACTTCAAAACCTTTTAGCCTTCCTTTCATATTAGCCGCCTTGATCATGTTATTGAACCCCTCCATAGTAATTAAGAACAGAAAAGGAGACAATGGATCACCCTGCCTGAGTCCTCTTTAAGATTTGAAGAAACCTGCAGGGGACCCATCAATCAAAACAGAGAAGCTGACAGTAAATATGCAAAACATGATCAGTTCAACCATTTCTGTTTGAATCCCATCATCTCTAAAACCTTTAGAAGATACTTCCGATTCACATGATCATATGCTTTTTCTATGTCCAGCTTGCAAAGATACCAGGTTTCTTCTGATTAATTATAGAGTCTACAGCTTCATTAGCAATCAAGACTGCATCCATGATTTGTCTACCTTTTATAAAAGCCATTTGTTGTGAGTCTACCAGTTTATCTGTTACACCTTTCAACCTTTCTGTGAGAGCTTGGGAAAGTATTTTATAAATGTTGTCTATGAGACTAATTGATTTGTAATCCCTCAACTCCTTGACTCCTATCTTCTTTGGAATGAGCACAATGAAAGTGGCATTGAAACTCTTCTCAAAGACTTCGTAATCATAGAAATTATGAAAGGTGTCTATGATGCCTTTCTTCACTACATCCCAACACTTTATGAAGAAACACACTGTGCACCCATCTAGGCCAGGAGCCTTATCAGCTGCACATAGCTTTAGGCCATTTAATACTTCATCCTCCTCAAACCTGCCTTCCAAGGTCATTTTCTCCTCTTTAATCAACCTTGGACATTGAGCATTATGATAAGGTCTCAATTAATGTGTTTCTCTATACAGGTTCTTGTAATATGCTATTATCTCCCTTTCAATTGTATTTTTCTCTTAAGTAACCTCTCCTTGAATGATGAGTTCATCTATATTGTTATATCTCCTATGAGCATTTGCCATTTTGTGAAAGAATTTGGTGTTCTTCTCTCCCTCCTTTAACCATAGCACTCTTGACTTCTGTCTCTATGAAATCTCCTCTTTTTTTGACCAGCTCCTCAAACTCAAGTAAAATTGCAGCCTTTTTTGTTGTTTCCTCCTCAGTGAGAGTTCTGCTCTCCCTCTATGTCCAGTTCTGCTAACTTCTCTAGGAGTCTCCTTCTTTGAATACCCAGATTTCCACCTTCCTCTTGTTTTCATTCCTTTTGTTCAAGTTTCAGTGCTTTAAGTTTGCATGCCAAAACATAATCAGGTCTTCCAATGCAACTGAAGGAAGCCCACCTCTCTAACTCTATCCATAAATCCTTCTGACTGTAGCCACCAATTTTCAAACTTGTAGTTTTTATTCCTCTCCCAGCAACCACCAACTAGAGCTATTGGTATATGATCTGATCTCAACCTTTGAAGGGGAAATTTGTTTCAAATTGTCGAAGTTGTCATCCCACTCTTTAGAAATCAAGATTCTATCAATTCCAGAGGTTGCTTCCTGTTGATCTCCCTTGAACCTTGTATATGTAGCATCTTCTAATTGCATGTCAACTATTTCCATGTTCTCTATGAAATCAAAGAACTCCCTCACATCCTTAGTTCCTTTGCTACAGCTTTTCTTCTAAGAGATGTACTTAGATTAAAATTCCCACACATTGCCCAAGGTCCCTCTATTAGTCCCCTCGCCGAGCTCAATTCTTCCCATACAATTCTCTTTTCCTTATAACAGTTTGGAGCATACACTCCAGATATATGACAAATAAAATTTTGTGCTTGAGATTCAAATTTACATGTAATAGAGTAAGTGCCAATTTCCAAAATGTCCCCCCTTCCATGCCCTCTCATCCCACATTAATAAGATCCATCCTCTTGTCCCACTCGCTTCTGGATAGGCATGTCTAATCCATCTACCTCCCCAAATCTGTTTAACCATCTCTGTAATGTTCCCTTATAGTTTAGTTTCTTGGAGACAGACTATGTCTGCTCTCCATTTAACCAACAAACTATGTACTACCCTTCTCTTCTTCCTATTGTTTAATCCCCAAACATTCCATGATATAAGCTTGAGCTTCATCATGCGTTGGAAATTGTGCTCCTCCCCTTATTCCTGCTCCCCGAGCTTTTAAATTTTACATCAAAAGCTACAAGACTTTTAAGCTCTTGTGCCCCCTTAATCCTGAGCTTCTTGACTTCTGTGTCCTCCATTCTCCTCACTTGTCTACAACTATCTATTTGTAGTAGTAATTCTGTAGCCTCCTCTTCATGTCCTTAGAAGTCAATCCCAAAGATTTTCCCCAATTTTATCAAGTTATGTTGTACCCAAGTGGAATTCATTTTTTCTCTATCTTGAGACCTTTGTTGTTGTTGCATCATTATTGGTAGTTTGGTACAGGTTCCTCCATACCCCAACTTACTAAATCTGTATTTGCGGTTTGTATAGCTAGCCAATCTCCCCTGATTGTGCAATCCTTTCATCATCAACCTCATCTATGAAATTAAGTTCTTCCTCTCCTGTTATCATCAATTTTCCCTGGTTTTCTTCCTCCGATGGCCAGTCTCGTGTTCAGGTTCTGCTTCTCTGCGACTAAATTGGCCTCATGCAGGGCTACTATGCCATCAACCAGAATATGGTCCATCTGCACTTCTGCGCAGCCGAGCTTTGCCTCTTTTATGTCATTAAAAATGACTTGTGCTGCAAAATTCTGAGTTGTTGGACCGTTTAAAATTCATTTTCTTCTTGGACTTTTGTGATGGGCCAAATTCATCTTTCTCATTTAAAAATCTCACATGCTCCATTCCCAATTGTCTTTCCACCTATCGAAGTACAAGCCACGTGTTTAGACATATTGAAATCCCTAGAAAGGTGGGATTTTGGTACTATGTCGCAGATGTTTACACCATTGGACCTTTGGGTAAAGCAATTTCTTAGACAAAGGACTTCATCTCCTCCAACGACTATGGCTCCAAAATTCCGGCGTCGTTTCAAATCTGGGTTCGCTTTCCGCCCAAATTGGAGAGTAGTATGTTATTCCATCACAAGCGACAGATACCTCCCTCAGTAGGCTTCTTCCGTCGTTTTTCACCAAAATCCTTGCCCACATTAGGTGGTTTTTTAGTTCAATTTCTTCTTCTGTGTCAATTCATCCTCCACACAATTCTCCAATATTTTGGAAGACCTTGGACCACAGATGCAATGGAATCCCCAATACTTGAAGGGATAATTACACTGAGGGACGCTTCACTTAAAATAATTACAAAAAAAAATAGTCTTCGTTGTATAGGCATGTATAGTCAGTGTATAACTCATGTATAAGCAATATACATTGTATAGTAGTGTATACTTTCTATAACTTTTGACAAACTATATTGTATAGTTTCGCTGATTTGGGGCTATTTTTTATGTAAATAAAACATGGGCTATATTTGTTGTAAATTAATTAGTTTTTTTGTATATATATATAATTTCCCCATACTTGAATCCATGTTTCTCGCCCAGTTAAAGTGCTAGGAGTACACCCTATTGTTGGACTCCACCAGTCGATGAAATATGCTAACTCTTCCAGCTCCATTGGCCTTGGATGATCAATTCCGCCATCTAACTGTTTGGAAATTTAGAAAGGAACATTTCACTGTTCAATTCGTAGATGTTAACTACAAAGACCTTTTTCCAATTTGTTGAGGACCACTTCCTGATATCCACTAGAGTTGGTTTCTCCTTCCTTCGATCAGTGCAATATCCTATGAGGCATCTTTTAAGAAGATCTTCCTCCTAAATATTCACTGGCTTGGTAATCAGAACGCTTCCTTTTCTGTTTTCATCTCGGCCTTTCTTAAATTTCTGGTTTCCCATTTACTCTGTTGTACGGCCTCAGCATTAGTGTATTCATCCTCCATCACCCTTGAGAGAGAAAAGTCCTTCTCTCTTTGTTGATATTTAATGAATCTTTCAATCTTTAATGCAATATCCAACCACCCCGCATTCAATGCAAGTTCTGGAATAATTATGCCTGACCTCCGCCACTGTTTAAAGTTATTAAGCTTATGAATTTCCCGTATTCGTTTTGCTTCTTAATAAAAAAGAGCATTGCGCCTCTTTCTGCTAGTTTCCATCTTCTTGTGTCCATCTTTTGTTCCTTTGAAGCCTCTCTCAAAAAGAAACATATCCATTCCAAGGCTTTCTTACTCATAGCTGACCTCCTCATGATCTTTCTAAATCTTTCAACCCACTCATACCATTCAGACTTGCCCAGTTCCATCTGGTCATATCGAATGATTTGAACCCAGCATTGAAATAAATTATGTTCTCATCCATCCAAAGCTAAGGTGTGTAGCAATTATCACATTGGGTAATAATTGTTGGCTTAGAAAAAAAGGCTTAGATTCCAGTGGTTACTGCCGGAAAAGTGCTCTTCTGCTGCCCTAGAAAGTAGCACAGAGAGGATCTTCCCTAATACTTTTCGAAAGAAAACCATTATTCTTATCCTATTCCAATTTTTCTTTTTCTTTTTTTTCCCTTCCAGTCCCAGCTTACTTGTTCTTCCGCTAAATACCACCCTAGAAGCTATGGCTTCTTCCTCTTCTTTTCCTCTGTTTTTTAATCTTTTTTTGTTTTTTTCCCGTGCTTTCTTTCTTCACCATTCTATTTCCTCCTTCTCTACCCTGGGGTGGTGGAGGGTTTTGTTAAGAGTGGGGGATTTGATCCAATGGTGGTGGTGGTTCGTGTGACCTAGGTTATGATTTGCTACTGTAACAATGGCAGTGGTGGGGCTTCTTGTGGCTGAGGGTATGATTTTGAATCCAGTGGTGGCAGTGGCTGTGGTGGTTCTTGCCACTGTCCCTGTCGGATTTCTCAAAAAGAAAGCCATACTAGATTTGGGTTTCTACCAGCTGTTGGTGTTTGGTGAAATTTCTGGGTTTGGTGTTTGGTGTTTGTTCATAATTTTTTCCTTTACCTTCACAGATTTGGGCTTCTTTTGTTTAATATTTTTTTGATAGAGAGAGAGCAAGAAAATTAGAAGAAAAAGTTGAAAGAAACAGTTGCAGGAAAAACTTGCTTGTGACTTCATACTTTCCAGGAAGAAGTGTCAGGTAGGAGGAGAAGAAAAGAGAAAAAGAGAAAGAAGAAAAATAGTAAAATATATTTTTAATAAGAGAAATGTCATAAAAATAAAATTTTAATATCCTTTTGTTTTTCAGCCTCTAAATACACTAAATGTTCCAGTACTTGGTCTGGTAATAATTCTAACTTGAATTAGTCTCTTGGGGGGAGGAGGGAGTAATAGGACCCTTGCAAAGTAGGTCTAGAGCTGATAAACCAACTCCGGTCGAAGGGGTTATCTTTTTCCTACAGAAAAGTAGCTGGCCCTACTTTTTCAAGGTGGGGTAATTATCGTCAACTTTTCATCATTTTGCACATAATGTCCCATTTTATAAAAATTGTGCAAAACTTACAACTTCCAGCAGAACAAAGCTGAAATTGAGATAACTGTTAGCATGTTGGACAGATTCTAATAGTTGTACATATGTATGTAATAGCTCTAAATAGTTGTTTAATTATGGTCTCATTTGCTTTCCATTTGTAAGAGATCAGGGATTAATGTAGCATTTTTTTGAGAAGCTATAATTAGGAATAGCAGATTTTTAGGCATGTAAATCAGAATTCTTTCTACTTAATGAAAGAACTCTCCATTTGAGAGTGCTCATTCAGCAAACTTGACATGGTATTAGAGCCTACTGTTTTGATTCTTCAAGTCATTCATCTGTGATTTCTTTCAAAAAAAAAAAATTTTTTGGAAGTTTTGGTCTTCTTGTGTCCTTCATCTGTGATCCTTTTCAATTTTTGTTGTAGGTTTTGATTTTCTTCACTATTCGTCAACAGTTAGTCCTAAATGTTAAGGGCTCTTGGTCTTCATTATTCTCTTGTATTTTTGTTGTATTAGAGAACATGACTTTGCATTAATTTGAGTCCTTCAATGTTCGAGAAGAATTATTCTGCCTGGGAGTTTCAGTTTCAACTGTTTGTTACCAGAACAGAATCATGGGGCCATATAGAGTTATAGACAAAAGCAACCTTACTCCTACTGACTGTACAAAGTTAGATCAATGGGAGGTCAAAGATACTCGGGTAATGACATGGATTTTAGGGCCAATTGACCCTCTTATTGCCCTTAAACTCAGGTCATACAAGACTGCAAAAACCATGTGGGATTATTTACAAAAGGTTTACAATCAAGAAAATAGCGCAAGACGCTTCTAGCTAGAACTGAAATTGCTAATTATTCTCAAAGAGGGCTCTCTGTTCAGGATTATTTTTTTGGATTTCAAACCTTATGGGCTAAATTTACTGATATTGTTTATACTAAACTACCCACTGAACCTCTTTGTAATTCAAGCAGTTATAAGCAAAGCAAGAGAGACCAATTTTTGATGAAATGGCAATTTGAATTTGAGAGTGTTCATTCTAACTTGATGAATTGTGATCCATCTCCCTCCTGGGATATTTGTTTTAGGGAATTACTTCGTGAAGAGCAATGCCTTTTCACACCAAACGATTTCAAGCAAGAAAATGTTCACATTGTTGCATTTGCTACTCAAAGAAAAGGGAAGGGCAGGAATATAAGTTGAACTCAATGCTATAGTTGCAAAGAAATGATCATATTGCTAGCATCTGTAGTAAGAAGCTCTATAATTATTGTAAGAAACACAAGCATATAATCAAGAAGTGTCCTACACGTCCTCAAAACTGCAGGATCAATGCCTTTCAGGCAGGGCTAAATGGTCCCACTTTTGATAACTCATCTTCACTAAGAAGTAACAATCAATTTGCTACTCCAGCAGCTGGACAAGTTCTTAATCCTGAAATGGTACAACAAATGATTGTGTCATCCTTTTCAGCTTTGGGGCTACAAGGCAATAATATTACATCTAATTTTTGGCTTGTTGATTCCGACACTTCTAACCTATGTTGCTCGGACTCTTCAGAAATGTCGACGGGTGCGTGTCGGATCCTCCAAAAATAGTGTATTTTTGAAGGATCCGACACGGGTGCGGCAACATTTTTGGAGAGTCCGAGCAACTTAGCTTCTAAACATATGATCAACTCAACTAGTGTGCTAAAAAATGTTCGCGAGTGTCACAGTCCCTCACAAATTCAAATTGCCAATGGTAGTAATTTACCCATAATAGTTGCCTTATGCAGGATCAGGTATCGAGGACGATACTTGTGACGGGGCCTAAAATTGGAAGATTATTTCCTATACACTTTTCCATTCCCCATGTTCTCTCTTTTGCTTGTACTTTTACAACTAGTAAGACTGATGTTGGCATAAACATCTAGGACATCCAAATTCTATTGTGTCGTCTCATTTATCAAATTCTTATTTATTGGGAAATAAAAATCAATTTTCAGCTTCCTCCTTTGATTATTCTACTTGTAAATTAGGCAAAAGTAAAATTCTTCCTTTTCCTAATTTTGGTAGTAGTGCTGCAAAGTGTTTTGATGTCATTCATAGTGACGTTTGTGGCATTTCACCAATTGTTTCTCATGCTCATTTCAAGTATTTTGTGATATTCATAGATGAATATAACAGTTTACATGGTGTATTTTCTTCGTTCCAAATCTAAGGTATCTTCCATGTTCCAGAATTTTTTGACTTACATTGAAACACAATTTACTTTCTGTTCAGTCTACTAACGTGTTTTTATGTTCAGTCTACTAATGTGTTTGTTTTGTGCATCGGTCTATTCTCAAAAATAGGTTATTTAATATGATTCAAGTTCAGATAAGTTTCGTGTTTCCAAAAATGTTGTTTTCTTTGAGAATCAATATTTCTTTCCTAACTATGTTGAGTCATCTTTCGTCTATCCTCTTCTTCTTATTTTTGAGGATTTGTCACCTTCTTCTAAGCGGTTCAAACCTAGATTTATATATGAACAATGTCGACCAACTTTATCCCTTCTCGAAATAGATCCACCACCTGAGACTGCTCCACAACCAAAGTATCTCGTCCTCCTAACTTGTATGGTCTTCTTCTACTTTATCCACCATCTTTATTCCAACAGGTTATTCACAAGCCTCCAAGCTTGAATGTTGGCAGAATGCAATGGAAGGAAGAAACTTTGGCTATTAAAAAACAACACATAGAACATTGTTACTTGTCCTTCAGAATGTCCATTTAATACGATGTAAATGGGTTTATTCAGTTAAATTTCATTCAGATGGTACTCTTGATTGGTAAAAAGCTTAATTGGAGGTCCTTGGTAACTAACTCTGAGGAAACTTTAACCCTCAGGGTTGGCCTGGTGGTAATAGACTTGAGCCTTGGGGTTTGCTCCCTTTCAAGATCTCAAGTTCGAAGCCCACTGGGTGCAAATAATTTCTGAGGGCCATCGGACTGGGTAAAACCTGAATTAACCGTGGTGCACTTACGGGAAACTCCTTGCCGAGGGCATGTACACCCCCGGGATTAGTCGGGGCTCTAAGAGACTCGGACACCCGGTGCAAATCAAAAAAAAAAACTCTGAGGAAACTTTTGCATCGGTAACAAAAAACACTATGGGGCGAACTATAATTGCCATTGTTGCGTCATAAAATTGGCCTCTTTATCAAATGGATGTCAAAAATGCTTTTTGGTGATCTCAAAGAAGATATTTACATGAAACCCCTCCTGATTTGTTCTCATCACCTACATCAAATGTATGCAAGTTGAAATAGTCTTTGTATAAATTAAAACAAGCTCCTAGAGCTTGATTTGACAAGTTTCTATCTACTTTGCTTCAATTCTTTTTTGAGCAGAACAAATATGATTCATCTTTATTTCTTCGAAAAACATCTACAGGTTGTGTTCTTCTTGTGGTGTATGTAGATGATATTATTATCATGGAACTGATTCTTCACTAATTGCTAGCCTACAACAACAGCCTAAGGATTCTTTTCATATGAAAGATCTTGGTACTTTTACATACTTTTTGGGGTTAGAAGTTCATTATGATACTTTCAATGTGTTTTTAAACCAACATAATTATACTCTGGATTTGATTATTTTAGCTAGTCTTCAAGAATCTTCCTCAATAGATAGTAGATACTCCATTGGAATTGAATGTAGAGTATCATCGTACTGAAGGATATCTTCTTCCTGATCCAACTTCATATTGATAATTAGTTGGGAGCCTAAATTATCTTAATATTACTCGGTTTGATATCTCTTTTGTATTTCAAAAATTGAGTCAATTTTAACAGGCTCCTCGCCTCTACATTTAGTGGTTGTCCGTCATATTATTCGATCTCTTGGGAACATCTACTCATGGATTGTTCTTTCTTAATGGTTCTCCGATTCAACTTAATACATTTAGTGATTCTGATTGGGCCGGATGTCCTGATATTCATCGTTCTGTCACGGGTTGGTGCATGTTTCTTGGAGATTTCTTGATATCTTGGAAGAGCAAAAAGCAAGATCGTGTTTAAAATGTTCAATAGAATTTGAATATCGCACAATGTCTACTGCTTGTCAGAGATTGTTTGGCTTCGTGGTTTACTTGCGAAATTGAATTTTCTCAATCTAATCTCACTCCTCTTCATGCTGACAACACAAGTGTCATTCAGATTGTTACCAATCTGGTTTAATCATGGAAGGACCAAACACATAGAAGTGGATTGTCATTCTATCAGAGAAGTTGTAGATAAGAGAATAAGAACTCTTCCACATGTATCCAGTGATCTTCAAATAGCTAGTGATCTTCAAATAGTTGATGTGCCCACAAAATCTATGGCACAACAACGTCATCATTTTTTGGTAGGCAAATTGATGTTTTTTTATTCACCAGCATCAATTTGAGGAGGGATGTTAGCATGTTGGCCAGATTCTAATAGTTGTACATATCTATGTAACAACTCTAAATATTTGTGTAATTATGGTGTCAATTGCTTTCCATGTGTAGGAGATATCGGGGATTAATGTAGCATAATTTTAGAAATATTATAATTAGGAATAGTAAATATTTAGGGGTACAAAATAGCATATTTTTAGGCATGTAAATCAGAACTTTCTATTTGATGAAAGAACTCTCCATTTGAGAGTATTCATTCAGCAAACTCGACAATAACTCCCTGTCAGTATGAACGAAATCAATCTCCTATCAATTAAATCTCAAAACCTTTATTCTTTTCCCTCTCGTGACAAATAAAGGGAGACAAATTATAAGGTCTCATGTTCAAATCCTGGTGATTTCTTTCCATTTTCCCAAGCCTTGGAGCACATAGTTACTAATAATTGTGATACTGGAAGATAAGAGGTAAAAGGGCAAATCCGGTGCACTAAAGGTCTCGCTATGCGCACGGTTCAGGGAAGACCCCAACCACAAGGGTCTATTATACGCAGTTTTACATTACATTTCTGTCAAAGGTTGTTTCCAAGGCTTGAACTTATGACCTCCTGGTCATATGGCAGCAACTTTACCAATTACTCCAAGGTTCCTTTTCACTGGAAGGTAGCAAGTACCTCGTGAAATTAGTTGTGGTATGTGCAAACTGACCTAGACACCATGATTGTTAAAAATAATTAAAAAGTTTTTCCGTCAATCCAGTTGCCACCTAGGAGATAAGTGGGTAGGAAAAGGGTCACTGGATAAAGTGATCTTAAGCAACCAACCTGAGAGACTTGACCAAAATTTTTTAGTTCTCACTTCTTAGTCAATATACATCACGTAAGTTGGCAACTTAAACACTTCCGAAAAACAAAACAAGATAAAGGTACCCAACATGACATAAAATCTCTAGACCTAAGAAACAAGAAACAAGTCTAGGAAACACCTCACTTTACCAAGATGTTTGTTACTACTACGGCATAAACTTGTTTAAGCACAATAGCATGCTAATGAATAAAACTCATAACAGAACAACAAGCAAAAAAAAAAAAAAAATCTGGTAAAGAATACATGCTTAAGGCCTTCATTGAAAGATAATCCAGCCTACCAGATATATTGTCTATACTTAACCATGTACAGTTTCTCTTGTCCATGTTACTAAGAGATATCAAGATTCATCTTTAACCTACTGTTCTTTATTTTGATTCTTTTCACAGTAAGGTAAAACAAGAAGATAACAGAGCTATCAGCAGAAACCATTAACTCTATAACTCTCATAAAGTTTAGGAAATTTATCCAGTGCTAACAGTCAGTCACTAATCAACCATGGTCACTTTGGACTTGTCTAAAACTGCTGCACTGTCAAGTTAGATATTTTTCCCTTCAACTTGATGATAACGTATATTCTCATTAGAAAAGGCTTTCAGAGGCAAAATCCTTTCTAATACATTATCCTTGCCTCTTGAGAGAGGCACCTGGAAGGCAATACTACAATTTGTTCTCTTTGTACCTCTCTCCTCTCTGATCTTTTAGCATACAAAAGAAAACTTTCAGCATTATCATTCAAATACATGACCATTGGCTACGGATGGGAAACAGAGAGCATATACATTGGATTTCCTTCTCCACATTTATAGCATCAGCAATATTGCCCTTCAACATACGTGAAAATGCTACTGATGTATTTCACGGGCTGTTACATGGATACCTCATTTATCTTATTGAAACCACGTCAAATAGGCCTGCCTCAGATGGGTCCCGTATGGGTCTAGATACTTCATAATAGTTCTGCAAAGTACACTATGCGGTCATTTGGCTCACATACTTATTATGAGGGATTATAATGCTGTGATTGTTTACCGAATGCATTATAATCCCTCATAATTAGTACGTGAGCCAAATGACCACGTCAATTCTGATGTCCGATCACAATGAAGCAACAAATGGTTGACAGTTTTAGCAGAGCATTCACACTCTAAAAACCTGTTGCATTGGTCAAAACCCATATCTATATATTATCTGGAGTCAAGCAAGCACCATATACAGCAACTCCCAAAACATGTTACTTCAGTTGGAGCTTTAGTTTACCACACCATTTTTCAGGCCAAAATGAACACTGACTTTTGAATCTTTTTTTGTAAGTTCATAGCTAGACTTCACTGTAAAAACTTCTGATTCTTTTGCAAGCTGGAACTAAGTATCCTTTTTTCTTTTCTTTTTGGATGAAACTAAGTATCCTTTTATCTTCTACTGACTTCATTTTCTTTATAAAAAAAAGCAACTTCTTCCAGCTCCAAGTAATTAAATTCTCTCCTAAGCTGAAAATCTCAACCACCAGGCACTCTTGATTTAGCATCAAGCTATAAATAGTAGAAATTGACCCTTTAGCAGTCCCTCATCAATCCATCCATCAGATCATAATTTAATCTTTTTACCATTCCCTACCACTTATTTAATATTATTACTAAATTCTCCCCATAAGTTTACTATTTTTTTCCAAGTTTACAGGCTTAGGGCCCCAAAAAGCCTCTCTACCAAACTTAAAATGGATAGCACTCTTCCAAAACAGCATCCCTGCCGTCATTCCACCTCCATTACCACTTCAAAAAGGACTCTTGTTGTGCATTTTAAGATCCCTCACTCCAAGAACCCAAAGCCCCCAACCCCAAGCTTTCATACTCCTTAAAATTTTATGACATTTAACCAGATGAAATTTACTTTTATCAGCATTGCCATCCCAAATAAAATCCCTTCTCAACTTAATGATAGGCTTCTCTTTTGTTAAAATTGGTTTCATGGACATTACGTAATTCGAGATTCCATCCAAAACACTATTAACCAATATGAATCTTCAGGCAAAAGAAAGATATTGCTTCTATAAAGAAGACTTTTTCTCAAACTTTCCTATAAACCTAGCCATACACCAATGTCATTTCTTTTTGCACCCAAAAGGCAATCCCATGTAAATAGCAGGGAACTTCTCAGTGTTACAGCCCAATATGTCAGCAAACTCCTAAATGAGACTACCCACATTAATGGACAAGTCGGAGTTCTTGTTCAAGTTTGTTTTCAGTCCAGAGACTGCTTCGAGAGCTAACAGTATAACCCTCAGGTGTAATAGTAGCATTTTATCAGCTTCACATAGCATCATCAACATGAAGAATATGGTTTAACTTCCATAACATTTCCTTCAATGCCTTCAATCTTCCCATCAATCATTACTAGAGACTTTTTGCAACATCTTACAAAACACTTCCATGAACTGTGGGTCCTCTTTTCTAGAGCCTCTTTGAGATTTGAAAAAATCTGAGAGAACATGAACCCTTTGAATTTTCATTGATTAAAGATTGTTATGCGGGGATCGTCCTGACTTTAAGGAATCTTTTGGTTTTGTCGCTCTTATCCATAATCCATCTATTGGTAATACATGTACTCTCATAAATACACAGATTTCCGCATAAATTATGCAGACATTAGCAGTGCAAAGCTTATTGAGGTCAAGCAGTTAGTGTTGGATAGCTTGTAATATACCTGAAGTGTTATGTCCCATGATGAAGGTAAAATAAGTTTGAAAGTTCTGTTTCAAACTTGAATTCAAATGGATATGTTTGTTCATAAAATAAGATGACTAATAGTCACTTTTCTGACTATAAAATCTACAAGTATCAAACTAAAGGCATGTTGTATCATGAAGAAGATTATCCACGTTTTTCCCCAGACCAATATACAGCCTTTTCCTTTCCCAATTTCATTTCAGTTTATCAACTTTTATAACAGTTATGTGGAATTACTTCTTTTCTCGTTAGGCTAACCAAAGACTGTATAACTTGTGCGGTATTTCACACTGAGATTATTGTTGCTAAAGATTACACCAAAAAGCCCTAATATTTAACGAAAAGACCAGATAATACTCATAAACATCCGAATTTGAATAGCTACCTCTAAACTGACTCCAAAGTAAACACAATCTACGGTTATAAATCAGAAAACCAGGAAATTAGGGTTGAAAAATGGAACCTTTCAGCGATATAATTGAGCAAATTGTCGCTGCCAAAGTACTCAAGACTGATATCAATTACTTGACCCTGGCTACGATCCACAGCCTGACAGCATAGCTTCTCCAAGTCATCCTCTCTGTCCCAGAAATCGGCGCCAGCATTTTGCATTTTGATAACTCGCCACATGGCTGGTTCATGGCAAAATCGCCGCCAAGTTGTACACACTTTATCTGCATTCTTCAGCATGTCTATCGTCCCCAGCTTCTGTAGTATCATCGATGAAATCTCCGGCGGCAGTTCCAGCCACGGCGGAGCAATTGGATTTTCCACATTTTCTCCTTCCATTTTGCAATGAGGAGCTCCTTCTTTGTTTGGTTGCTATAAAGAGGTGATGCACATATTAATAAATAGGTTACAAGTTTATAAATGCCCCTTATAGCCCCCCTCAATAAATTTTTTGCTAAAAAATACCCCTCTCTCTCACGAAAACAAAAAAAGTTAAAAATATTCTCAAATTATCAGAAATTGAGCAAAAATACTACTTAGTTAGATTTTGATTCAAAAATACTCTTCCCTTAAAATTTTGCGAAAAAAGTACCCTCTCTCTAATAGAAACAACACTATGCATATTATGTGGATAAAAAATGACACATGATTAGTTCACGTAAAACTCCATTTAGGAACCCAAGTGATTTTCTCCTCCGATATTTGGTTCTAGACTAGTCTCTTCATGTCAAAAGAGATTGTTATTTCATTTACAAACGTCTCAAAAAGTCGGATCTCTAAATGATAACATTGATTCATTCTCGTTATAATTGTTACCTCCTCTTTCAATCAGTTTCTCGAGTTCAATAAGATCTAATTCTTTAAATTTTTTGAGCCTACGAATCTTGTATAGAAATTATTGTGCTCATGTTAGCAATGTAACATAATTAATATAAGTTATTATTTTCAAGAGATAATGCAGCTGCAATTATAAATAAAAGTTTTTTTTTAATATAGTAAAAATCTGGACTACTCAAAGTCGGATAAAAATTGATTTGAAGATGGGTTGAAGTTGAATTTTTAATGGGAGAGGGATATTTTAAATAATAACTTTAAAATTTTAACGGAGGGGTATTTTTTAGCCGAAAATGAACGAAAGATTTTTTTGCTCCATTTCTAATACTTAAGGGGTATTTTTGGGCAATTTTTCATTTTTGTTAGGACGAGGAGTATTTGAGCCAGAAATTTATTGGAGGTATATTTTTGAGCTAGAAATATATTGGAGGGGTATTTTTTAGCCAAAAATATAACGAAGGGGTATTTTTGATCTAAAATATAACAAAGGGGTATTTTTAAGCCAAAATGTAATTGAAGGATATTTCTGTTCTATTTCAAAGAGTTCAGAGATATTTTTTATCCTTTTTCCTTTATTTAATAAAAAAAATTGGATAAAATTATTCTCCACACACAAAGAAATTTATATTTTGATAATTAAATAAAACTAAAAAACTTTATTTTCTTTTTTTTCTTTCTTTTTTCCCTCATTTCTCACTCTTTTTCTTATATTTTTCTTTTCTTTTCCTTCATTTTCTTTTTTCATATTTTATTACGTATTTTATTTCTTTTCCTTATTTCTTTCTTTTTTTCTTGTATTTCTTTCCTTCTTCTTTTTTTCTTTTTTTCTAGTTTTTATCTTTATTTTTTTAATTATGGAACTAAAAATAATATTTTTTTATGCATTTTGTACTTCTAAGGTTCAAG